>JAUZST010004408.1:0-16338 GCA_034779995.1 Parotocinclus haroldoi | reverse complement strand
TATATATACAACTTTTTTCTATCTAAATTTTTTTCCATACATCCAATGTATTTAGTTCTGTACAAAGTGCTTCATATTTTGATCAAATATTATATTCTAAAAATACATTTTAAAATGTTAGCTGCAGTGTGGATTTAAGCTATACCTCAAAAACTGAAGTGGTTTTGAGAGAAACAGTTTTACAGAGAAATTTAACTAAAACAGATCAAAACCTAAAAGTCTATGATCAGTATATGTTTTCATAAGTAAAAAGGTAACATAAATGCCACTTGTAAAACAAGTACCCAGTTAGTTTAGTGGAAGTTGGAATTCAATCATTGACATTTCAGCAATACATTAAACATATGCATACATCAAGTTGACTATATTTATTTACATAGTTATAAAGATATAAAGTTATATACAAGTGTCTATATTTACATTTCTATTATTTAATTGTACATGTTAAATTTAGTTAACTATATCATGGTGATCATTTTCACTCCACAGTATGAAATTTATTTAATCTTATATCCATTTTAATAAATTAGTCCCTTTCTTCAAATAGCAAACTTGCCTCCATATTATATCTACTATATAGCATTATCTTAACTGTAGTGACTATTGATATTCAACTCCTAAACCTTACTTAGATTTAACATAAATATAATCACCATCATCATCATCATATATTAAGATCTGTGAGACTTCAAAATATGTTTAACTTTTGTGTCTTTCTCTTTCGATTCTTTCACTTGTTTCGAGTGACTTGGTATCACATCTATTTTGTCGTTTCGACACCACAGTTGTTTGAATAAAATATAAAGATTTCCTACATAAAATAAAAAGTAACTAATTAATCTAAATGAAAGAAAAAAATTATTGAATGGTCACCTGTTAAACTAATTAAATGTATTTCCATCTTGTGTGGCATTCAAATTATTTCAAACTATAATTTTTTACAAATACCAAGTCAGCTAATATTACAATCCCAGTTTCAGTTCTTGTTACTGTATAACATCCTCATACAGTGATGACTGCACTCATTATAAAACGGCAAAAAAAGGTCCAAATATAGCTGAGAAAGTGTTGTTGTCCACCCTTAATCATGTTACAGTAGGACTATCATATATAGCTTTGGGCAAATGTTTTGACTCTCCTGTCAAATGACATGTTTTTTTTAGCTTTCTAAATAAAATAAGTTAACACAGCTTCTACAACTTAAGTATGGCATAAGTCAGTTCTGAGGCCTTTGGAAGTATCTGGTGTTCAGCCTTTTGATTGAGAAACAAACCACATTTTTTCTGTCATTATTTTAAACATTATACATTCGCACAGATGTGCAGGGACTGTGTATGGTATATTATGGTTGTTATCTGTAAAGCTGCGATAACTTCATTATGTTTAAATAATACCACAACATGTTTTAACTAGGACTGTAGAAAATGCCCAATTTGTTTATTAATTGTATCAGGAGATGCCACTTTACTGGGGATACACCACGTTTGTCATTCCGAGCATGTCTCACGGAGATTAAAGCAAAATGTGTTAAACTGGCACTAATGGAGGACATGTGTATTTACTCAATGTACAGAAGAACCGCGGATATCTAATATCATATAAAATGGAAAGAAGATTCCGAATTCCGAGGTAGAGCTAAACCAAGATGCTTTAATATCTGAAGCAAGAAACTTTAAGCAAAGTATCTAATAGCCTACGTTTGTACATTTTTTCGTGTCAGGGACATATTGGACTACGGGAAAGATCGTATGGGGTCAATATCATCCACCCTTGCAAACAACTAACCCCCCCCCCCCCAAACCCCCCACCCCCACCCCCCTCGCTCGCGCTCCTTGGCGGTACTTCAAAGGTCCGGACCCTGTCATTAGGAGGCGTGTCTCTGAATCCACATAGAAGTCGGAGCGCTGGGCTCAGAGAGCAGCTTTACTGCACACACTGTCCCGGGCCACGCGTCTTCTCTCAAAGTCTCCCGTTCAGCTTTTGGAATTTGTTTCATAGGGATGGCTGCGTCTGTTCTGGAGGTATGAACATTAGAAATAAATACTACTTTAAATGCATGTTCGGTGGGTTTGCGATACATAGCACCTAAGCGCGATTGCAGTTTGGCACAGATTGACAAACATGTTAGTAATTTTAACGTAGAGAGTGAGCTTTGATTTTCTTTTCACTTTCTAAATAAGGAGGACTGAACTGGCCAGAAACGACGTGATGAGCATTACAATGAGCTGTACAGTAGATACACTGCTCAGAAAATCTAGGGGATATCTCATTATTTTATTATCATTTTGCGAGCAGTATAATAGGCTGCGTTAATGGTTTCCAATGTTCCGCAAGCGGTCGGAGACGCAGGGGTTCAGGTCTAGTGGAACTAAATATTCTAATGGATAATTATAGAGCTGCGCATGTTACGCACATGCAGGCTTTCCTTTATCCCTCTCACTAAGCCCCAACAAAAATGAGAGGAATAGGAAACTAAACCCCGAGGCTTTGGCGCGCACACGGTCTGTGGTTGAAATATGGTACAGAGAGCAGTTAACCTGGAAACGCCGATAGCTACCTGTGCCAAGTCAAACCGCATGCGCATGCGCCGAGCGAGCGTTTCAATTTTATGAATTTTCTACCGTTCCTGCTCAGAAACATCAGATAATATTAACTGCTACTGGGAATATCTGGAAGGTCGATTAAGAGAAAGGATGGAAATATGGCATTTGTTCAGACAACTAACAGTATTTCTAATTGCTTTCAGTTTCACCATGATTCACGTGTTCTACAGCACCAATCTTAAATTAGCTAGTTAAGACGTGTCTTCCATTCACAAGTTAATTTACTCACATATATACACAGCCATCACTAGCTCAATTTGACTTTTAACACATTTGTAGATGATTACAGGATACACTTTGCTATAAAGTGAATTTCAGATAATTTATGGTGTTCAATTTTCATTCAGATATAGGCAAACTATGTGAGTCTATTTGTAGGCCATGTGAGTGCTTTGTTTTTCAGTTGCTCGTTACATTTAATATCCAGAGTGGTTTCTTGAGCCTACAAAAGTCCCGTCTATGCTACCTATTCATGTGGATTCCAGGGTGACAGACAAAACAATAAGCGTGTAAGGGCAGTTGTCGTCAAAACAACACCTTTCTATTCCTACACTAGAGGTTTACCACATAGAAAACGTGTTCAACAGGAATTGTATGTGTGAAGGCATGATAATAAGGCAAAGGCTGTCACATATTTCTGCCTAAAACCTACCAGGCATCCTGTTTTCTATTATGTCTTCTGTCGTGTTTACTGTGCGCACTGGAGGCATTGAGGCATGGAGTAAAACGTGTATTGCTTGAGTGTCTGTGCTACTCTGAATAGCATAACAAGAAGTATATTGAGTAAAAGTTATCTGTTACCTCAATGTGTGTGAACAACTTAATTGTAATTGGTATTGCTTTTTCTCATTTTAGGAAGAAACGCGTTACGGCTCGAGTCCTTTGGCAATGCTAACCGCCACCTGCAACAAGTTTGGAAGCACAAGTCCAGTTCGTGACACAGCCACACCTGGCAAAGCAGGAAGCATAGTATCAGTGAAGAAAGCTTACAGCATGACCTCAGACCTTCAGGGGCCTAAGAATGGCCGAAGCAATGAAGGCCTGGTGGACTCTTATACCAGCTCGTTCAGTACAGGTGGAGGTCTGCTCACCCCCACGGGCAGCCCCCCTCCACCTACAGGAGCATATAGCTCTGAGTACATCCCTTTCTCCTCCTTTCAGACTTCCACAGCTTCTCAGGATCCTTCACTGCTGGTGACCAAAACACATGCCACAACTGACTGCCTGACCAGCGTCTACACCTCACTGGACATGACACATCCATATAGTTCTTGGTACAAAGCCGGGATCCACCCTGGCATCACCACTGCACCTGCCAATGCTACATCATCCTGGTGGGATGTGCACCCCAATTCTAACTGGCTGGGTGCCAGCCAGACCCCGTCCGATGGTCTCCAGGCATCTCTGCAGCCTGTAGCTCCCCAGGCCTCACTCAGCCCCCCCATGTCCAGCTACAGTTCTGATTTCACTCCACTCAACCCAGCACCATACCCTTCAGTGGGTCTCGGCTCTTCCTCACACCTTCTACAGTCTTCCCAGCACATGCTCCCACAGGACATGTACAAGCCCAAGACAGTATCCAGTGGTAGTCTCATTGAGAGCCCTATGAGTCTGAAATCAGCTCGTGGTTCTGGGGCATACACTGGTGGCTCTGCTACCAGTAGATCGTCCTGTGACTGTCCCAACTGCCAGGAGCTAGAGAGACTGGGTGCATCAGCCGCCTCTCTGCGCAAGAAGCCTGTGCACAGCTGCCACATCCCAGGCTGTGGGAAGGTATATGGCAAGGCTTCTCACCTCAAGGCCCACCTGCGCTGGCATACAGGCGAAAGGCCCTTCGTATGCAACTGGCTCTTCTGTGGAAAGCGTTTCACACGCTCTGACGAACTGGAGCGCCATGTGCGCACACATACACGCGAGAAGAAATTCACATGTCTGCTATGCAATAAGCGCTTCACACGCAGCGACCACCTCAGCAAGCATCAGAAGACCCACTCAGAAGCTGGCCTGCAAGGGAAAGCTGGAGCTGGAGAAGGCGAGTCAGAGTCCAGGGTACCAGAGGAATCCGCAGACCCGATTGATGGGACACCTTCTGGTTCAGGCAATGGCATGCAAGAACATACAGCTAATGGAGAGGACAAGACCACCACAGTAAACACAGTGGACAACAGCAGTGGACTGCTGGAGATATAACCATTTCTGTGTAAGGGATTTTCAGACTGAGCTGCTGTTATATCGGTGCTAATCAGTGTGAAAAAATATCCAACATGAAAAAGTGTATTTCCTTGTTATTACTTTTGTCTTTAAATGGGCTTTATTACCCCTAAGGGAAACAGTACACCACTATTACAGGTATTCTTCTGTGGAATATGAAGGAACATTTCTTGAGGCAAAAATGGGAGATGAACACATTTGTGTCACTTATAGCATTAATTTGTTATTTTAAATAATATATGTCCTATGCAATCACTGTCCCTGATGGTGTTATAGCTGGTGTTAGTTGAAATAATAGTTTTCCTTTTTTGCCATCATTTTGTCATTTTCATTGATTTGTCTAGGATATTGTGTCACTAGATACAAAAGCTAACTGCAAAATATTTGCTTATTTTATACAGTTGTTTTTGAAAGTCGAATGATTCTTTCAGAAACTTCTAGCAGATTACGGTTTCAACATCTGTGTGGGCTGCAAAAAGGGAGGTGTACAGTTTAGTATTTGCCTTAAGTTTGATTTGGATTATTTTTTTGTCTTATTTAATTTCCTATTTACAAAAAGTTAATTTATGCCTTAAATTATGAACATTTAAAAGACAATTTCACTGGCTTTGTAGAATGAAAAACAGACAACAAAGCAATGTCAGTCATGAATAAATAAACGTTTTTCATTTTATGTGATTATTTATTTATTTTAACAGTTGATCTTCAAGTTCTGCTGACTGTTCTATGAACTGTCTTTGTAGAATATCAAAACCCAAACTGTAAGTTTTAACATGTATTTTTCTGACATGTAATCTTATTTTTTTCCCTTATCAGTATGTACATATGTGACTCTGAATTATAAAGTAAAGGCCCAGCTAAATGTATTTCTTTTTAATTAAATTAAGTGAAATTCAGTTCCTTGTTGTTCCGTGTTCCGTGTTATTTTTTATCATTTTGTCTGACTAATTGTCTAAGAAATTGTTTTCAATGTCAAAGCTTCCAGTTTTAAGCTTTATGCATTGTATAATAGCCTATTTAAATTAATTTAGCATGGCCAATAGTATTCAGTACCAAAGATTATATTAATGCAAGCTTTATTAAATTCCTGATAATACAAAAAATTCAATGAATAAACTATAAGTACATCGGTACATTTTCATATGATTAACCAATAAACAAATAATATTTGCACTTAGATAACAGGGTTATTTCAAAATGTATATGAAATTATTTTTTAAAAAAGCATTTGATTTCATTTCATTAAACAAGATCATCAGAAAAGCAAATGAATATTTAATGCAAACTTAATTATAGTGATTAAGTAGCAAGTGATATATTTATGGGGGTGAACAAAAGCATGTCTAACATGTCTAACTAAAAATTGCCAAACTTTGACTGTTCAGTAGAGTGCATGGTCACCCAAGACTGTCAAAATACATTGACAGCGATGGGGCATGGACAGCATCAGATTGTCCAGTTGTTCTTCATATTCATTTTACAATATCTAATAGCCAAATTTTTGTTAACGGTGTATTTTTATATTTACGTAGATGAGCATGCAAATTCAAACAATTAAAATAAAAATATAAAGCTTTGAAGAACTTACACATTACTATATGAAATTAAATGTGGTTGTTATCTCCATCTTCATCTCCATGAGTCCTCCTCTCGTGTGTCTAGTGAACATATTGACTAACTTTTCACAGTCCAAATGGTATCAAATCAATTTTATCATGCAAACATGGATAACACAGATAACAGATGAACAGTTATTATAATGACCGGGAAAAAACAATGAAATTTGTTAAATGGTTTGTGAGGTGGGCAGCATGGTGGCTTGGTGGGTAGCACCGCTGCCTCACAGCAAAGAGGGTTCCTGGTTCAATCCCAGGGCGAAGCAACCTTTCTGTGTGCAGTCTGGATGTCCTCCCAGTGTCTGCGTAGGTTTACTGTGATTACTCCGGTTTCCTCTCACAGTCCAAAGACGTGTGTTGGGTTAACTGGTGTATCTAAAGTGGCCCTTAGTGTATGACTGTGTGTGTTCCCTATGGGGTTGTTCCTGCCCTTGTGCCCAGAGTTGCCGTGTGTACACCGACTGGCACGCAGCCGTGTGTATATTAAGCAGAAGATAATGGATGGATGGTTTGTGAGGTATCTTGACCTATAATCAGACACACAATGTCTGAATCTACCCTTTTTAATGCAGATCATAAGGAACATGTTCTTATTAAGGTAAGACAGAAACATTAGAGGACATTAGAAATAATTAAATATAAGTTATAATTCATACTTTGGAGGAGGGAGTCCCATTAGAATGTTCAATGCTGAATGAGGTGAAAAAGAATCCAAGGGAAATAGCGAAAGAGTTTCTTAAGTTTCCGTTCATGTGTCCATGAAAAACAATGAACAGAATGCCGTTAATGAAAAAAAAATCAGAGAAAACCACTGCTCTTTCAGTTAAAAATATTGCCTAGCTCACAGCTGTGGATCAATGACACAAATGTTGAAAATTCACAAAGAAATGTACAATGGTATATTTTGAGAACAGGGCAATGCACAACCACTAACAGTGTAGCATAATACCCAGGTCTGCCCAAGAAGGCAACAATTAAAAACAGCATTCAAAAATGTTATAATAGATTCCAAGGGTGCAATAAATACATTAATAACTATAATATATGTACTCTCTTCAACTCTACACTATACAGTATATGAAACAAAATAGTCTGAAATCTATGTGTTGTGCATGTACATTGTTTGCAAGACTTTTCAAACAATCATCATGTACATGAATATACACATTGTTCCAAGGACGTTGAATGAGTAATGAATGTGTTACAGGTAGAATGTGCAAATATCACTGTCTTAGGCAGAGTGTGTCTGTAATGACTTGAATATGGAGCAGACAGAGTTTTATGAATTTTATAAAGTAATGCAGAAATCCAGTTGGTTCCTAAACAAATGTAATGGATTGGAATGTACATTATATCAGGTCTATATGTAGCATAGCTAATTATGATCCATCTAATAATTGTTTTTTCCAATAACAATAGTCATTGCCATATGCAGTGCAACTTCAGATA
Organism: Parotocinclus haroldoi; assembly: GCA_034779995.1. NCBI lineage: Eukaryota > Metazoa > Chordata > Actinopteri > Siluriformes > Loricariidae > Parotocinclus > Parotocinclus haroldoi. Next base: position 8,459 of record JAUZST010004408.1, on the reverse strand, counting down.
TCCAAGTATTTCCTATGGCCTCTATACAAATACATACAGGCATAGCCAAACAATGTTTTGTAAATGGCAGCTGTTGGTTCTCACAAAGGTTACTGCATCAATTCTTATGGTATGCAATCATCATTACATTGCATCAAACGGGTTTCATGGGCAAAGACATTACTGCTTGTAAGACAGCACCTCGACCATCAACCATTTCAGAACCTAAAGGAGAGTGGTTAAACTGCAGTGAAGAAGGCTTCAGGGCACCCAAGAATGTCAAGCAAGCATCAGGACCATTTCCTAAAGAGGCTGCAGATATGAGTTTGGGTCACTACCAGTGCAGAGCTTGCTCAGGAATGGCAGCGGGCAGGTGATAGTGCATCCAAATGCACAGTGAGACAAGTAATCAAGCTTTTGGAGATTGCTTGGTGTCAAGAGGGCTGCAGGTCACTTATCTCCAAGAAAACATCAAGGACAAACTAATGTTTTGCAGTAAATATAGGGACTGGACTGCAGAGGACTGGGGTGAAGTTATTTCCCTTCATGTGTGTCATGTGCCTCACATCTAGGGGAGTGAGTTTGCTCAAAGTTTTGGCCTAAGAACACTGCCATGAATAAGGAATGGTATCAAAACATTCTCCAAGAACAGCATTTAACTACAATCAAGCAGCAATTTGGAGAATTTGGAGCAATGCTTTTCCAGCATGATGTAGCACCATGTAAGTGGTGATAGCCAAGTGATAACCAAGTGGCCTGGTAAACTCCCCAGATCTCAATCCCATTAAGAACCTGTGGTCAATCCTCAAAAAGACGGTAAAGAAACAAAAAACCCAAAACTGTGATTAACTCCAAGTACTGATTGGGCAAGAAAGGGTTGCCATCATTCAAGATGATATCCAGAATACTGAGGCCAATTGCAGAAGTCTTAAAGAAGAATAGTCAACACTGTAAGCATTTGATGTACATCTGACAAAAACTGAGGCAGCAAAATTCGCGAAACTGGCAAAATTAGCATTTTCAGCACATTAGGTTAAGACTCTACTATCTTGCAAAGTAGCTTGTATTTAAAAAAGAAAACAATTTGAGACTGGTATATTATATACACTAATTACTGTATTGGTGTTGTGACAAAAAGTGCACAATTCACTGAAACTTCTAAATTCACTTCTATTTCTCATAACAAACAGTGAAGGCCTTGGCAACTAATTTTTGTCATAATGAGGCTGACTGGATCTTGACCAGCAACTAAGCCCCTTCCTTATGATGCACGTTGAGACAAATAACAATGTGGTGTGGTAGTTTAAATGGTTAGTACGTCTCACAGCTCCAGACATTACTGGTTTGGTTCTCGAGCCAGACTCCACCCAGGGACGTCATCAGACATACTTTACTGTAAAATGTTGTTGCACCCCACTAAATTCAGGTATAAAACCTGAATATCCTGGTTTGCTGGCACTGTATATAATAGTAGTATAATGGAAATGAGCAAATGTTTCAGAGAGAGTCAATCACATTACATGTGTTAGCTCATAGCTATATGTTTTGGCTAACCTCTTTTAAGCATATAACTTTCCAATTGTACATACTGTATTAGACCACTGAAGAAAAGACATCATAAACAAAATTAAAATAATAAAAAATATATTTATTGATAATTTGTTCTTCATTTCTTATCTATGGCAGAGTGGAGCCATCTTTGGTGTTAAATTGCTTTATCTATTTAGTGTTTATGTTTATGTCATGTGCCCCATGACAGATTGGCAAACAGAGAAAAAAGTAAAAACTAAAAGAATGAATCACTCACTTAGGCCCCAAAAGTGTACCAGGCTATAGTGGAGAAACCTGAAACAGAGTCTGAATGTTTGCTGTTATATAGGGTTTTGTTAGTCATCTGAAGGTGTCCTGTAGCATCTTTTGTCAATATGTTAGCAACAGATCCTATGTGAGGTGGGGTATCCATGGATTTGGCATGCTTCTCCAGCACTTCCTATTCAATCTCAATCAGACAAATATCTTTAAATCCAAGCCCACATTTTGACCTCTATCATGTTCTTTAATCTATTCCTGAGCAATATGTGTGGTCTGGCAGAGAACATATTGCTGCTGAAAGAATACCAGTGACATTAAAGAGTGTACCTGATCTGCAACAGTGTTTAGGAAGGTTGCTTAGGAAGTGTTTTCCATATGAATGGTAGGGATCAATGTTTCCCAACAAAAATATGAATATACATGCAGTTAAAATGGCATCACATGTCAGCTTTGTAACACATCCTGAATTAGCTGAATTAGCTAAGAGAGAGTCAGAGTGTGTCAGGAATAGCAATGTGTCCGTTTTAAACAGATAATTATGAATTTCATTTTGGTTTATCAAACTGGACTCAAATAACAATCTGTATGTAGAATGAATTATTTAAGATAACTGTTTAAATCCTGTTTATGAAGAACTGCTCAGAATTTACAGCTGTTTAATATGAATTAATATGGCATTTTTGGTAAAATATTTTACCTCTCCTTTGGAAATCCCCCTCCCCTTCATTCTTTCCCCATCTTCTTTTTGCCCTGTCATCCTTTGCGTTCTTATGGCTGAACAAATGCCTTAATTAGTTCTCGCAGCCCAAACAAAGCAGGGCTCTCAGTTGACACAATGTGTCTCACACAGCGCCACTGAAGGCCTGTTGAAGAAAATTAAGCCTCCCCCGCTGTCTGAGTACACCAATTACCCCCACCAACCCTGCTACTGGTCAATTACCCCACAGTACTGCTGCAGACAAGGGCAGCGGAAGAGGCACGAGAAGTGAAGGGAGGAGATGGGAGAAGGGGGAGTAGCCGGGTTACTGTACTGTTTACAGAATTGTGGGCTGTCCATGTGGCAGCGAGCTAACAACAGACTTCAGAAACCAAATACAAAATTTTCTGGCGCGAATGTTTGCAACCATCCAAACAGAGGGAGCAGAGCTAAAACTGTGTATTAGTTCAGGTTCAAGTATTACATTTATTCAGTAAGAAGGATATGTCCAATGCTATCCGAAATAAGTTATATAAGATATAATAGGCCTAATATCTTGCTATGGATGTTCTATAATTCTATAGTAAAATAATGAATAAATTGTCATATGGCATATGCATAGTATCCTATCTCTCTCTCTCTCTCTCTCTCTCTCTCTCTCTCACTCTCAAGCACACACACACTCACCCCCCCCCCACACACACACACACACTCTTGTCACTTTTGCGTCTGTTGGTGTTTTAAAAGAAACTGTATCAAGTTTTAATAGAAAAAAAGCAATGTTCATTGTGGGGACCAGGAAAATATCAGCTCTTTATATCCTTGTGGAGATGTTTGGTCTTCTATATATCTATATATATCTATATCTATAGCTATATCTATATGTATCGCACACACAGACACACACACAACTCTTGTGACAGTGTGTTCCCCTACCGCACTTCTCTTCCTCTCTTCCCTTGGCTGTATGGTTCTAATTTACTGAGTCTAATGAGCTGAAGTTGAGGTCAGCTGGACCCGGGGCCGAGTCTGTCATCAGGGCCTGACATGTTTATGGAGGTCTGAAGTGGGCGTGTGGTCGAATCCACAACTTTAAAGACCTAGGCAAAGGGTTTGGGTGGGGTGTACACACGTGTGTATGTGTGTCTATGTGTCTGTTGGGGGTTATGGGGGGTAGGGGGTGGTCTGTGGCTTCTGACTCCAGCATGACTATTATTTTTGTCTTTTTATATTCCCTGTGGTAGTGGTAATCTTGTTTTATTTTTAAAACTTTATGTTCGAAGAGTAAAAAAAAACAAGAACCTAGGAGAGAGCTGTGCCTCAAGTGATGCAGTAAAAAGATAAATATACTTAGGGATGTGAGAGAAATTAAGCAAGTGGTGATAGAGACACAAAGCAGAGGAAGAAAAAGAGAAAATACTCTGAACACTAAAGTGTTCTTATCCAAAAAGGCCCAAACACAGTGCTCAGTTAAATTCCATAAGATTTGCTAATTGCCTTACTTTACAGTTACAGTTCAGCAGAGAGGGAACAATGGCTCTTGTGAATGGACTCTACTCATGAGCTTGCATTAGGTGATGCATCTTCCCATGCCCTGAAGAGAGGGAGTGATGCATGTGCATAGAAATAGCTCAGGTGTGTTCAGGTGGCCTTAAGGCTGTGTAGAGGAGGATGAGATAGGGTTGTGAGTCGGGGTTGGAGGTTGGTGTGTGGAGGTCTTTTTATATTACTGTGGGGTTGGGGTGCGGTGAGAATGGGATATCAGCGACCTAAACAACAGCATTAGGTCAGGAAAGGTCAGATGGTCACTGATGAAGAAAGAGGAAAGAGCACATTTAACACTACAAAGAGATGCAAGATTGATCATCATTAGTCTATTTAAGTTAACTGCGTTGGCAACGGGGAGGTGCTAAGGATACTTATCTAAAGCTTTCATAGCAGGCTTTATGGGCCCCTTTCTGTAACTGAGTTCCCTTCTGTTCTGAAATGTATCAAACACACCACTAAATGGACCAATTCTGTTTATAGGAACTGTGGGCAGGCTGTGGCAGGCTCCATATCCCTGTAAAAAGATAATATGTTCCCTATTAAATGTCCCCCGGATGACAAATTGCTTCCAGAAAAAAATGGAACCTAAGGAAATGGGCTGTGACACTTCAAAATAGACATCCTTTCCTTAATTCAGTGAAAATCACAAGTAAGCTTACCTTGTATCTTTAAAGCAGATCTAATATTCCTTGGTCCTTACTATATAATACATTTCTTAGTTTAGAGCTCACGTCATTCGTCATTTGCTACTGTGCTTTGTTTTAGGAAACTATGCATAACTGCTATTAATTGTCAATGCTTATAGATTATTACATTAAATAACCTAAGAAGTGATTATACTGAATATTTTAGTGTGTACTGAATTCAACCAATTGCTGCACTGCATGTGAGTTTCATAACATAGTTGTAGCAAAAGTTCTTCATTAATTATTCAGCATATGAATAAATAACTTTCTACTTTAACAATGTCAAACATCAGCAAATTGGCAAATACAAAGATTTGTTTATGCTATTATTCACATGCATTTTCACTGGACAGTCAAAGTGTATGGGCAGCAAAATCACAGAACTGAATTTCATATAATATATAAGTCTTGCAAATCTTACAGCAACTGTTTTAATTTTAATATAAGAACTTTAACAGGCACTTAATTAATTACTTAATTTTAAAACAACGTTAAAATTATAAAATATATATTAAAAAAGAATACAATTACATGAATCCTTTGTTTAAAAACTGCCCTATACTGTAGAATTAGTTATTTTTCCTATATCAGTATGCTAATCTCAATCGATGTGACAGCATTTAAGCTTTAAAAGAAAGAAAAGGGAACTAAAATAACATGTACAGAAGTAGCTGAAAACAGGATTAAGCATATACAGATAAACATGCAATGGAAATCGGAGAGACTCAGAGAGAGATGTTAAAAATGAATGATTTGAGATGGGTTTCCAGAGGGCTGGCAGGGTTCTGGAGGAGTGTGGTGGTTCAGAAGTGCTCCAGAAAGAGGCGCCAGTGTGTCCGACGGGGGCTCTGACCATGAGCTGCTCTCCCCTCTCTCCTCCCCCCTACAGCCATGGCCACAACACCCCCAAAACCAAGCCATTGGCAGGCACAATGCTGCTGCCACTCCATGCGTCTTTAATATCCTGCCCAAATTGAAATATTTTTGTGGGTGAGCACATGCACGCATGTATCCACACACACACACATGTGAAGTCATAAGCATGTGCATACACACTGGTGAGCATAAACCACCGACCTTACAGCAACATACGTTCACTCCTGGATATAAATTTATACACTGAAATAGATGAATTCTTTTTTGTAGCCAAGAATAGTTATGGCCGCTCACATTTTTTTTTGCATGATGTGTAAGGGGAAGAGGAAAAATGTCTCACACAGCACAAAACCCACTGTAGTTCCTAATAAAGACAGGGAGCCTGGGCAGCAGACACGTTCAATGAGCCCTGTAACACTGAATGAGTAGCTTCTACTTATATTTATTTAAATCTAAAAAAAATTTTTAACTCCCCAGTTTTGGGTTGAAAAGTGGTCCCAAAAAAAGCTACATCTTGCTGGATACAAATTGATATGCTACCCTAAAGTAAGTCTGGTATATGGATTCCAGTCAATTCCGGTGCAATTTTTTTTTACTAATGACAGAAAGGCTTGTTACAGAAAGAAGTGATTGCAGTTGTATGAATGTATTGCCTTCAACTACATTTTTGTTACGTCAACCCCAAGATGTATTATCAGTCTCTTGTGCCCCACTCATGCGAACTGTAAACATTTTACCCTGGTTACCACCAAATTTCGACAAAGGAAATGTCATGTTTAATTTTCACTAAAATGGAATTAAATAGTATTGGGTAAGCTATTAAATATTGGAGTTTAAAATAATGCACTCCGAAACCAGTGAGCTTTATTTTATAGCAAAATACAGTTATATATATGTGCTATATGTCATTTGTTCTTATTGTGCTTATCTGCTTGGTTGGTGATGGTATCCATATTAAAAATATACTTCAAATCCAAGTTTCCAAATGAACATAGGCGTAGAACAGTGTTACTTTGAAGCATTTTACTTCGTAAAATGTAGTTTACTTATCATGCTTCAATTTGTTTTTTGTAGGTAATGTTCTATTAATCAATATTAATTCAACTGTGCATAGTAATATGAAAGCTCCACAAGTACCTTATGTGAAATTTGAATAAACATCAAGATGTACAGTGTATAAGGTATAATAACATACAAACAGACAATACACACAAGCCTTTTAAGCAAATTAAGCAAATAAAGTATTAAGTAAAAGTATAAAGTATACATTGGGTTCCCAGATGACCAATGAATAGACTATGCTGGCATTTCCATTCAGATCTAGGATCAGTCTGTACATCAAGATCAACGAGTACATAATGACAATAATTGCTGATAGTATTGTTAGAACCTTAATATTTTTTAAATAGTAATTGTAAATGTTAAGTGTTTGGCATTAACTTTAACTTTAATTATTATACATGTACCTGATATATCTATCTCATATGGCATGTGTTACATTTCACAAATACCTAAAAACTATAATCCATTCCCTTTATGTCAGCAAGAAAATTTATGAAAGACAATTTCTGTCCCTATGTTTGATTTCCAGAGCAATATTTGGCATCATTTTTTGCACAAATATAATAGGCCATGCAGTCAAATACTTCAAATAAATCACTTCATATTGCCATAATTGTGGTTTCAGCTCACTGCATCAGTGACATCCCACACATATTGGTGACCTATTCTGTTATTTTCTTATATATTATAGGAATAATACATGACATGTGGCACATTAGTCTACTAGACTAAACTTTGTAAAACCACATTTTTAAATTCATTTTGGGAATTCCAAAAGTGCATTCCAAAGTACATACTGGCAAATAGCATATTTAAAAATTCTCCTTGTTGAGACATATTTAGCTGGTTCAGATCACTATGCACAAGTGTAGTTTTGTCATTATATGTAACTTTAAATATAATATTTATCATTAATGTGTTGTTGTACCAGTTTACATCGTCCTGGGTCTTGAGAGTGAAATTTGTTATGCTGAAAAGTGCAAAAAAATTTAAATAAATGAAAACAGCAAATTGAACAGACTAGTTTTTGTATTTAACAGGTTTATTTTGGAAGTGATGAAGTCCTACTTTTTCTATTAAATTACTATTACTATAAAATTTCTACTGTTATAAAGTGATCCAGCGTTCATTCATATATATATATATATATATATATATATAATTTAAGTATATGTGTATATTTCAGTTTCAGATTCAGTGGAGCTGTGGATAGACTGGCGGTTGAAGAGCTATTTTTGGGTCAGAGAGGAAATCGTGTGTACACACTACACCTTGTGTAACATCTTTTGGAATGGGCACTTACTTTCTTACTGTTGATGTTGTTTTGAACTACAGTGTGCCCATAAGTCCATCATCACAGAATAAAAGGATAAGACAAACATTTTTATTTAGATTTTTATTTTTATTTTATTTACATTTCTCAGTATGTCAACAATAATTTTCAATACACAAATGTAGCTGTTTTACCCAATAACATGCACTGGCCAGTACATGTTGTGCTGGCATACTGGTCAGTCGTTCAGTTGATCAGTTGATTTCCAAAGTTTAGTGCTAGTCTGGTTCCGGTTTAGTTATAGAACTCACATGGATATTATTAAATATCTCTTGCTGGTAAAGCTGGTCGACCAACATACCAGTGTCCCAAACACAGCATATCCTGGTCTTTTTATTTAGAAGGGGTGTGTAGCCTACGCATCCTGTTTTCTTAAACTTCCTACACAAGTCTTTTAACAAAACTGTGTTGCTAGATGCATTTAATTATATAATGCATTAAATTCAAGTAGCTTGACTTTGGTTTC
>JAUZST010004407.1:0-16338 GCA_034779995.1 Parotocinclus haroldoi | reverse complement strand
AAACCAGCCAGAAGATCAGAAAAGCTTCCTTTTTACTGACGGCACTAAAGCTCATCTTCAGGGTCGTCGCTCTTCGGCCGAGCCGTGACTCCGTTAAGATCCCGATTTTAATCTAATCAAGTCGTTTTTCTCAACTTCCCATTTTAATCAATATCGCTCTCCTTCATTCTTTATCATTTTGGCACTGTAACACTTTAAGGTAATGCAACCTAAACTGTAAACATAATAAAAATGATGCTTGCTTGATCTATTTGGACGAAACCTATAACAAACATACTTTTGTACCTATTGGCACCATGAGGCGAACCTCTAGAGAGTTCTCGTGCTTATTTGATGTACTTGTTTATTTGAACTCCGTCGCTTTTTTCCTGGTCATGGTCGGTGGTAAGTGTGTCCTGGACAGAATGGCAGGGTAACTATATAATCAGTTCCAGTTTTAGCTTTAGAGTTTGCTTTTCTCTGGTACAGTGAAACTAAATAAGAACGACCACGAGACCGAAAAGCGGAACGAACTTCCTTGTGCGATGTAAACGGAAAATAAGGTGAAGCTCTTCAATGGCTCGTTAACACGATTTCCTAATCAGCCAATCAGACAGCAGGGACTCACTTGGGCATGAGCTGCTCAATTAAACCTATCATCAGGATGGGGAAGAAAGATGATTTAAGTGATCTACTGGGATTTTCACACGTACATGATGGTCAGGCTCGTTTGTTTCATCCAGAACGTGATTTACTTGATGTCTAGGTTGTCACTGTTGATTAGAAATCCGAGTAAAGATAAGAAATCGAATGAATCCAGTCCTGAGAATTCACAACAAAGGCATACAGACAGTCCAGAGCGGCAAGGCAAAACCTTAGACCGGCTTCCTGTTTTATAAAGGGCTGATCTGAATCAGAAAAGATTAGAACCAAAAGAGATTAAGATTATGCGGAGATCGGAATCTAAACCAAACCGCTTTTGCCATTTCTATTTTAACCACTAGAGGTCCCCGATCACCCCTGCGTGAACAAGTTTAATGAATTCTCTTTAATATTTACATTTACAGCGTTTAGCAGACGCCCTTATCCAGAGCGACTTACAGTTATTACAGTCTTACAATCCAAACAATTGGGGGTTAAGGGCCTTGCTCAGGGACACAACTGTGGCAGAGGTGGGATTTGAACCCTGGACCTTCTGGGCCATAGGCAGTCCAGTACCTTACCCGCTAGGCCACCACAGTCCCAAATATACTGCTCACAAAAATTAGGGGATATTTCAAAATGAAATATTAATATATCGAGCAGCTTGGGCATTACGTACAGTCCTTGTAAGTTCTTTCTGTAGTCCTTTAAGGCCGTTTTTAAATAAACAACTCAATTGTTACCGGGTGTTCGTGATCCTTTTTTCCAGTTTGGGAACCCTTTTGGCAGCCCTTTCTGTACTGCAAAATCTAATGAAATATCCCCCAATTATTGTATTTTTACTAGATTATACGTTCTTTGGCAGAACGACCTGTGCTCCAAGAGACAAATACTCTTGAGATTCAGTTCGTTTCTCTTCCGAGTTTGCTGCTATAATTCAGAATTTATTGTTCCGTCAGCGATGGCGAGCAAAACGGTGATACTACCACCACCACGTTTTCGCGGATTGAATAAGGTTCTTCTGCTGGAATGCAAGGTTTTCCTTCCTCCAGGCGTAATGCTTCTCGTTTAAAACAAAAAGTTCTGTTCTGACCTCGAGGGCCTTTGGCTGATCTTTGTTGGTCGACCCCTCCCGGGAAGAGGAAAGATGGTGCTGAATTACCTCCTCAAATTTGTCCAGACTCTTTAGAGATGTATTCGTTACCTTTTCCAGCAGCGCTCGTTTGTTCAAACCGTCACACTTTTGACTGGCTTTTTGCCACGGCGCTGTTACCGATACCGTTCTGTTAGGTTTCTCTTACAGCTTCACCTGTGGTCATTGGTGGAATTTGGTATGTTCTCCGTGTCATAAAGAGCCAGTGACCCAGGTCAAGTCCCACCTGTGGTAACATTTGCTTGGCTATCATTGGTTTTGACGCTGTTCTCTTCATCTGATGATGTTTTCGCTCGTGTTTATTAAGGGTTCAACACATGACAGCATTTTCAATAGCACAAACACGACGTCTTTTCTCACCGGGATTTAATAAAGGCTTCTGTCACCCTCAGTCCCCTCTGACCAGGATAAACTTGTTTCCTACCAGCCTTATTACGTCCAGGTTGTGAGGGACCTTGGAAGGTTGAAGATTTGAGAAGATTTGAGAAGATTTGAGACCAAACATGAACGTTTAGCATGTAGGTTCAGCTGGTGGCTTGACCCCTAGGTTTTCTCAACGGATTTACTTCAGCATGAAGGAGACTCCCTCGAAAAATACCCACTGATGCTCACCGGGTTGGAAAAGGTTATAAAACCATCTCTGAAGTCTGGAGTTCGGCCTCCAACAATGAGAGACAGAGTCAGACAGAGTGTGTTTAAATGGAGGAAATTCAAAGCCGAAGTTACTGTCCCCACGAGGGGTCGATCAACAAAGATCACTCCTAGAGCAAAGGAGTCCAGGGTAACTGCTAAGCAACTGAAGGGCGCTCTCTCACGATGGCCGATTTTAAGGTACATGAGCCCATCACCATGAGAGCACGGAACAACAACGGTGTTTATGGCAGGTTTACAAGGACAAGGACACTGCTTTTCAAAAAAGACATCGCTTCTGGAAGAAATTCTGGGCACACGGAATATAGGGTGGCACGGTGGCACCAGTCTCCTTGGCAATCAGTCGAAGGGGCACACATTTGCATGAAATCATCATTAAATCAGATTTAAACCCGATATTGAGCTCACGTTACCTTGCCTGCAGCTTGGCTGGCTTTCTTTCTCTTCTCTTGAGGAGAGCTGGCGTTGGGAGTGTGGGCGATAATTTCTATTCCCGTTCGGGAACCGCTTCTTAGTTCCTGGGACCCCTTGTATTGGAGGCGTAACGAAAATGCATCTATGAAAACGATTCGAATGGCCAGGAGGGTCTCAATAAGGTTAGGCTTTGCTGGAAAGATGAAATAATCTGTCCTATCGTAAAGTGTTGCGAGTGGAGTGTTTTGTTGTTGCTTGGGCTTATTAAGGTTCCTCTTACACTCAGTGGAAACAAAACCGGAAACGTTTAGGACGTCCGTGTCTGTCCTGGAGACCCGAAGGACCCAGACACGTTGACCCAGTTTCACGTCGAGTTTCATAAAGAGGTCGCAAGGCGTTTGCTCTCCTCCGTCTTCTGGGTTTGCATGACCCTGGTGGTCAGACTACGACGGAAGCCCTGACCGGCCAGGAAGTACAGGATGGGGTCAAAGCAGCTATTGGCGCTCACCAGCGGCCTCATGACCTTGTAGGCGATGCTGGAGCCCTCTAGGAGCGTGCAGTTCACGTCATAGTACCGGAAGTAGTAGTAGAAACTTCGCGTGAGGTGGAAGGGCAGGAAGCAGAGGACGAAGGCCAGCAGGATGATGACGATCATCCTGACCGACCTCTTCTTGGAGTTAAGAGACTTGGCACCTCCGACCGCGCTGGGCTTAAGAAGAGTCCTCACCATCATCCCGTTGCAGATCAGGACCAAAGAGAAGGGAACGACGAAGAAGAAGACCATGGTGACCGAGCTGTAGATCAGGAAGTAGTCAAACAGGTCCTTGGTGGTGGTGTCGTAGCAGACCTGTTCGCTGGTCCTGGAGAAGTACAACACCGGCGCCTGGAAGATCAGCACAAAGGCCCAGACGAGGACAGACACGAGGTGGGCGCGCCGGGCGCTCACCCATTGCATGGACTTCACCGGGTGGCACACGCCGAGGAAGCGATGGACGCTGATGCAGGTGAGGAAGAGGATGCTGGCGTAGAGATTAGTGTAGAAGAGAAAGCGGATGAGCTTGCAGAACGCCTCGGAGAACGGCCAGTCGTTCTTGTCGGCGTAATAGTAGATGAGAAAGGGCAGCGTCAGGAGGTACAGCGTGTCGCACACGGTCAGGTTGGTCATGTAGATGGTGCTCGGGCCCCTCTGTTTGACCCGGAACAGGATGGCGTACATGGCGGTGAGGTTGAGCGCCATCCCGAACACGAACACCACGCTGTAGCAGACGGGGAGCAGGATGTACTTGAAGTCCTCGTTGAACTTGCAGCGGTACAAGGCGGTGGAGTTGCGGGTGGTGGCGTTGCCAAAATCTAGGGTTTCCATCTCAGGTCTGGGAATCTGACAAAGGAAGGGGAAGAGACACCCGTGAATTAGACGCCCCTCCAAATATAAAACTGGCCACGACGGGACAGGGATGAGAAGTTTGAACTCCGCGATTTCTTCTGGTCGTCATGAACCTTTTGTTATTCTAATTATTATTACCTTTTTTTTCTGCAATCCAATCCCGACAACCTAGTGGAATCCAGACCACGATGATCCGCCGCCGTTCTGAGGTTTTCGCCCGTCTGTTTTGTTCCTCTGAGAGATCCCCGATGTTAAACATTAACGGTTTATTAATACGAGCAGACGTGTGTCACTCTTTGTTAAGTTCAAAAGGCTAATACTTGCATAAGACTGTCTTACTATAATCACACTTCCATACAGATCACACACCCTTTAGATTAAAGGATAAGACATTCATGCCTAGGGATTAAGAGTGTCCGGGAGCCTTGGGGAAGAGGGGGGGGGGGGTGTACTGGCTTTTGGAGGAATACTGCCCACAAGAATTAGGGAAAGTTGTTAGAAGGAAATGCCCCCTTCCTTTTTTCGGTGAGCTGTGCAGTTTCCTTTCTTACCAGTGCATATCTCTACGGTTCTGGACGTGCAGCAACGACGCCTGCAGTGTCGACAGATCCCATGGCAGTTCGTTCTTTGGAAATTGTTGGGGCGTATCTTTCTAAGGAAGGTAAGTCCTGTTTCACAGCCAAACCAAACCCTGTTGATAATCAGCGTGACTTAGACTCACTCAGCCGTAAACAGGATGTTTACACTGTAGCATCGGGAAAAGTGAAAGTCATGTCTGGCCGTCGTGGCCTGACCATTGGCCGGGAGTGTCTGTCTGTGGGGGTGGGGGGTTGGGTGGGTGGGTGGGGGCTGTTATGGTCTGGCTGTTCCGGGCTTCGGTTGTCCTGATCTTGACTTCCTTGCTTTAGACTAAGGGAAAAGCTGGGGGTTCAGAGTCGGAGAGATTTACGGTGATCTGTGATTTTTTTTTTTAAATGTGTTTTTGATTGCTGGGGAGGTGGGTTGCCATGTCTGACGTGATCCCACTTGGCTGTGTTACCCTCTGGGGCTTCTCTTTGTAGCTACGCTGCTGTAGTTAGTGCTGCCGGACTTTCATGCTCCACCTGGCATCAGTGATTCCTTAATAAGCTCTGTTCTGTTGATCCATACGTAACTACATTTTCTCTTTTCTCTCCAAGCTTAGTTTACGTTACCAGTTCCAGTCCCAGTTTTTGGCAACAGAAACCAGTCCCACCATTCCCGGGCCACACCAAAGGGCAGTAACTCTCTTCGCCCTTCGGCTTTCAGGGGACGACGTGCCTCCGAAGGACTTCCTGCTGAGGACCCAATATCCTAAAGGGACTCTGTATCAACTAAATAATTGCTGATATGCATATTTTGGTTTTTCCTTGCCATTATCAATTACATTCAATAAAAAAAAATTTCTATGGCGCTTTTTATAACGGAGCGTCGTCTCAAAGCAGCTTTACAATCTCATACACGGAGCGAGCCTAGGGCGACAGTGGCAAGGAAAATCCCTGAAAGTAGAAGGAAGAAACCTTGGGAGGAACCAAAGACTCAAAATAGGACCAGACCTCCATGGGTGGCCCAGATGTTAATTAAACAAATACTTAAAAGTGTATTAAGTTACAGCAAAAAAAAGGTAAATAACATGATTTAAATAAATAATACATTTGAAAATAAGTAACGACTAAATGACTGAGGGAGTTCCTGCACCCTGGTGGGACTGGGCTCTGTTGATGGAGACCAATATAGGTGATGCTGAGGTGGAGGAACATCTAAGTGTGCGGTGCTGGAACATCAGCTCGGAGAGAAAAGAGAAAATGTAGTTACTTATGGGTTAGGAGAACAGATTCTATTATCAATCACTGATGCCATGTGAAGCATGAAAACTCCGGCAGCACTAACTATAGCAGCACAGCTGAAGGGGGAGATCCAGAAGTTAACACAGCCAAGAGGCAAGAGCCAACCTGAGCCATGCGTCGTAGTCTAAATCTAACTAAAAGCCTGAGTAAATAAGAAGGTTTTTAGCCTAGACTTTGGAAATTATTTGGAGTGTCTGAATCTCTAATTAAAGCAGGAAGTTTATTTCACAGCTGCAGGGCTAAATATGAGAAATCTTTTCCCCGTGTCCTGACCCGTGATCTCTGATTCCTGCATCATGAACCATCATTCATCAGTAGCTGATAGAACCATGTGGGATTACGTTGGCAAACGTTTATCAAGCACTACGACATGGCGTTAGATTCAAAAATGCCACTTAAAAGTTTACTGTGCAAAAATAGTTAACCATGTCCAGAAGTGATGCTGACTTCTCTAGACTCAGAGGCGTCTAGGATGGACCATCAGACAGTGAGAATATGTCCTGTGGTCAGACAAATCAGAATTCCAGATCCTTTTTGGAAGTAATAAACTCCCAATATGAAAAGATCCATTTAGATTGTTATTAGCAAAAGCCAGGCCCTGTCATGTTAGGAGGTTGTGGTTGTACCCTTGGCAAAGGTCATTTACACATCTATTATTGTAAAATTAATGGAGGAACATATGCTGCCTTTCAGATGCCATGTTTTCCAGAGACATCCATGCATTTTTCAGCAAGACAATGCAAAACCCTTGAACAGTAGAAGTTAGAACTAAACTCTTGGTTCATAATGTGAGGTGCCACTCGACAAAAAAAAAAGTCAATCATCTGAATGTAGCCACCCCACTGTATATTTGATCCTAATGTTTTTTTGTTTTTTTTTTACTTCTTCTGCGTAGAGCTCTTATGTAAGGAAGACTATCGAATGGTAAGAACAGATCAGCTTAGCAAACTATCCGACATGCTCTCTTTCCTGTAGACAGATATAAGAACGCTGTGGTTCGGTGTCGCCCTACAGATCTGTGTGTGCCAGTGCCAAAAGTCGGTTCTTTCGGATCACACATTTCTGCAGGCTGCTTTCCTGACAACTGGCAACAAAGAAGGCATTGAGGAGGACCAGCATGGAGCAGCCTTGATGCCTAATCTACATGCATTTGAACAGAGAAACCAGAGCAGCACTAAAGGAAACAGGTGCAAATAATTATAGTTCATAGAGTTTTCTCTCTCTCTCCCGTTCACTCCGAATGGACATTTAGTATTGTTTATTTCCATTTTCAGTTCATCAAAAGTTACATTTGTTATCCTAAATAAACTGTTGCTCATGTGTAAGGGGAGCTCTGCCCTGTGGTCTCTGGGGAAGGACACTGGAGCTCTCGCAAGCCTTACCAGAATGAGCGGAGATCAAAATCAATTTTATTATAAGGTGTTCATGAGGACAGTTTACTATCCCCGTATCCAGGTGATTTGGATTTTTGTCCCAAGAGTGCCTTCGTCTGAAGCGATGCCAAGCAAAGGGACATTTTAACATGGTGATTGGATGGACATGATGTTGACTTTGAAAAAGAGGTTTAAATGTGAACAAAAAAAGCATTATTATTATCCAAATAGCAGCTCCAAAGGCTTGTGTTAAGAACTAGCTGCTGGAAATGGCAGTTCCTGAGTGTGAATTCTGGGCGGGCTTTCGGTGAGAAGGTAAGGTTTGCTGCTTTTACTGAACACTGTGATGGACTGGTGCCATGTTTGTATAAGGCATTCCTGCACCTTAAGCTCTCCGGGATAGGCTCTGAGGGACACATGTACGAACTTTAGTATTGTGCAAATACTAAATAGGCACTCTTGACTTTTTAAGAACAGTAATGTGCAGAAATGGGAAACAATGTAAACAATGTTATATAACTTTTAATGCTTGCAGTACAATGTAGGATCCAGAACATCTTTTCAAATGGTTGAGAATATTACATTGATAATATATACAGCGCAGATATTATATAACCTCAAATACAGTACATGTAGCGCCAGGTTAGCGTCTAACCAGTCTTCCAAAACGCGTGGCCTGCAGAGTCCAGTGACAACCACAATAATGAAGCCAACAAAAGAAAGAACACAAATCTATCTAGTCCTGGTTCCTCCCAAGGTTTCTTCCTCCTTTATTCTGGGTTTTTTTCCTTTCCACTGTCACCCTTGGCTTGCTCGGTGTGAGATTGGCCTTTTATGATCGTATAATATTGTGAAGCTGCTTTGATACAAAAAGAGCTATTGAGATAAATTTGAATTTGAAATACTGTAATAGTATTACGTAAAGACATTGTTAACAGTAACTGCTAGAAAATACCAAAGTCAAAGTCAGATTTATTTTTATTTTTACAATAGAGGATTGTCTTAAAGCATTAAAGCAAATAGTTTTGTCTATGATCTTCTAACAGCTAAGGCCAATCCCAAATTGAGCAAGCATAGGGCGACAGTGGAAAGGAAAAACTCCTTAAATGTTATAAACAAGAAGCATTGGGCAACCAAAGTTATTACGATATTGATTTTTTTTCTTTCTTTAGATCAGTGTTAAATAACATCGTTAACAAAACGATGACAGAAAATATCAAGACGAGAAATAAATAAAAAGGAACATTTGAAAAGGTTGACAGTTCTGACGTAATGTTTGACCGTTCTTTCTTTCAAATCTTTTCATGTTTACTTCATCAGTGAGTTCTAATGCAGGCAGATCCTGTAAGACTGATTCTAACCCAGTGCTCTTCTGATAGGAACGTTTGCAACCCCTATAGATTGGGAAAGCCCAGTCCCAAATAACACCCTACACTCTACAGGCTGTGACTACAGTTGTCCTCAAAGTCTGCTCTTTGGTGATGTCACCAAATGGCCAGTTTTAGTAACGTGGACATAATGAATAGCACAAAATAATAATAATAATAAAATATATAAACATAATAATAAATACATAAATAGGGAAGCACAGGGGCTTGGTGGGTAGCGCCGCTACCCCACAGCAAGAAGGTCCTGGGTTCAATACCATGATGGAGTGGTCTGGGTCCTTCCTGTGTGGAGTCTGCATGTCCTCCCCATGTCTGCGTGGGTTTACTCATGGTATTCCGGTTTCCTCCCACAATCCAGAAATGTGCGTGTTAGGTTAATTGGTGTCTCTAACGTGGCCCCTAGTGTGTGACTGTGTGCATCACTGTGTGTGTGTGTGTGTGTGTGTGTGTGTTTGTGCCCTACAATGGATTTCCATCCCATCTAGGCTTGTTCCTGCCCTTGCACCCATTAAGTTCCCAAAGCCTGTCAGAGAAAATGCTGTTTCAGGTTTATGCAGTTTTAGAACAGCAGCAGTATTTATAGTAATGTTGCTATAACTGTGTACCATTTCATATTTGATGTTTCATGTTTACTTTTTAGCATAGTTTAATGTATTATTATTATTATTATTATTATTATTATTATTATGTCATGTGCTCTATTTGTAAATGCTGTTCTAAACTGTTTTGAAACATTTCAATAATTTTATTTAAAACTTATTTTAAAAAAAAGTTGGAGATCCTCTGGCCACTTTTGCTCATCTTCAAATCATGATTAAAATCATTAAACTAAATCATTAAACTAAATCATTATTTAGTTTTGAAATTTAGTACTAGATATGCATTTTCCATGCTCTTGACAACTTTTTAGGATTCGGGGTTGTAAAAATAATCAAATCTATTCAGTTGAACACTGTTATAGGTTAATTAAAAGTAAATGTAGTAAATGAGTATGAAATTGTTCGTTTTGGAAGCCCAAATTTAAATGTAGTTTACATTCACGTGATCAAAAGAATCATCATGAGGTTTCTAGTAGTTTTTCGGTTCTCACTATTTAAGCTTTACCAAATGTACTGATATGGACTGACTGGTATGTAATCAATAGAACAGATGCAGTTGGTATAATAATGAGTTTAGGAAAGGATTAAACTAAATATTTGTGAGCCTTGGAAACAGCCCTGAGTCTGTGATTTGTATAAGATGTTGGCTTGTTTACAGCAAATGTATGAGTGGTTATGTTTCCTTATGGTTAGAGTGCTTCCAAAATGAGACCGAGTCTGCATTTGCCTGTTCCTGTGTTTAATTTGATATATGGATCTGTCGACTTAGCGCTCTTACCACAGCCAAATATAACACTTGCACCACGTACATTTAGGATGGGGGCACTAAATTGATCAAAGCCTGCGACAGTTGAAAAGGTCAAGTGTGCTGAGGAATTCCTGCAGAATGTGTAGTCACTGCACTGATTTAGTGTTCCCTGATGGCTCTGTGGTTTTTACAGATTTATCCTTTCCATAAGACTTCTCAAACCCAAGAAAGGGAAAACTGGGTTAATGTGCAGCTTTGTGACTCCTGTACGCCCGTGTTGGATTCCGGTGTGGCGCAGATGCATTACGGATACCGAAAAGGATCCAAAATCTGAGCCGTCCTGAAGTCTGATAGATGTGAAGGAGATGAAGGAGCTCGGCCTTCTTTTGTCACGAGCGCATTATGAGTCATAACGAATCGCCTCTCAGGGCTTTTGTGCTTCTCGTGCTCTCGTTTCCCCCGCAGCTGCCGAAAACGGAGGGGCTTTCTGAGCTTGCCCTTTCGGTCACACCCGTAAAACATAAAGGTGTGACCGACAATGGTGACCGGTGTCAGGTTCAGTCCTGCGACCGCCGCACAGCTCTACAACTGCAATCAGGGTGTTGGCCTCAGGCTCAGCCTGTGTGTGCGTGCATACGGGTCTCAATGGAGGGACCATAAACTGCACGTATCGTTTACAAGAATCCAAAGAGCAACCGGATCAGAGGTGCTCGCAGCTATGAACGGTCGCCTCTGAGACAGGTGTCTCTAATCAGAGCTCCTTTTCTTTCTTTTCTTCGTGGCTTTTTGGAGAAAAAAAAAAACACATTGTGAAACTCAATCTCTCGCTTGGAAGCCGTTTGTTCCTTTAAAGGGATACTCCAGTGTTTTTTCAACCTGGTCGTTATCTCGTGCACCTGTACGCAACATGTAATTCCCACAGACAGTCATTTCAACACGTTTCCCTGCACTGAGGAGAAATTTGGGCTGTGCAGTCCAGTGCTTGCTTGGTGGCTGCATTTCTCCCCGTAATTAAACAGAGTCATAACACGACCAATTTGCGTTTTGACGAGAAACATTTTGCCTCGAGACTTGCTGGTAATAACTTGTATGGGTCGAGATGTAGAACTTGTATACCATTCCCATCCAAAACTTAGGAGTACGTCAGTCTCACCATAACTTTCCCTCTTTCCATCAGGTCGGGTCCCTTTTTGAGTCTTGGTCCTCCAAAATGTTTCTTCCTTCTATATTCAGAAAGTTTTTCTTTTTCACTGTCGCCCTAGGCTTGCTCAATTTGGGATTGGCCTTTTAAGATCATATAAGACTGTAAAGCTCCCTGAGAAAATGCTCCGTTGTAAAACACGCTATAGAAATCAATTTGACTGCAATGTTTTTGTTGTTTTTTTTTTTTTGTTTGTTTTTTTTTTTTTACAAATTATTGTAAGTAAGTCACCATGGGTCCTAAAAATTGTAATAGCCAACTGGAAAAAAGGAGAACAGTGAGAAACATGGAGTAGGGTTTGCTGAATGTGTGTTTATGTGGGATTGAATTTCGATTGTAAAAAAAATAGCATAAGTCAGGCCATTACAAAACACAGAACCTGTATACTGAACAACACTTGTATGTCATCTAATTCTTGTTTTTTTATATTGTGTCTCTCTATACTCATTAATGGAGTTGTATTCTTAAACACAATGTGGATTTTCTTGGGGCCTGGAATAGATGAATACAATTTACTATATACAAAAATTCCTTCTATGCTCCTTATTTTCATGCCTTCTGGAACGTATTCATGGTGAGTGACCAGGTACCACTGTACTGTACTGTAAAAAAAAAAACTCGACATATATATTTACAGACTGTAATCCATCTGTTTCTCTACACACATTGTTCTTTCTCTTCACTCTGTTCTCTGATGGTCAGGACCCCCACAGGACCAGCACAGATCAGGTACTGTTTGGGTGATAGATCATTGTTCTCTCATTTCATTTTGAAATATCCCATAATTTTTGTGAGCAGTGTGGTACCTGATCCTGACCATTAGAGAACAGATTAAAGAGGACAATAGGTCTGTAATTATGCAACTACAAAGTGCAGTGAGCACTAATACTTAACCTGAACTAAAAAAATCAAATGTCTAAGAATTTAGAACAGTGCTGTAAAAATACAAAACGCCTTTAAGATCAGATGGATTATTCAATAAGTTACTCATAAAATGTAACTTGATTTTATTTATATATATATATATATATATATATCTCCAAATATCGCTCATATTGTCCATTGTATTTAATAACTACTAGAACCTTTCTAAGCAGTTTCCTCCAAAATGCTGGGATGGAATTTAGATGATTCATTTAGCATGAACAGATTCTGTAGGTCATTTTGGTATTGTTGAGGTCTTCTCTCGGTCATTCAGTTATTTTGTATTCATTTATTCACAACTTTTCCTGGTCAGGGATCAGGAGTAAGTACGTCCTAGTTGGGACGCCATATCTTAGCAGGCTGGGCAGGGGTTGATGTTGCAAGACAAGAATACGAGTCTCTGGTCAGCCTGTCTTCCCACTGTCCTCCCGCCTAACCTGGTCAGATCATGCTCGACTGTGGCAGCTCGACAGCGGTGATGTAAATCCTGGACCTTGTGGTCCACAGTCCATTACCTAAGCCAGTAAACCACCAAAGCCACCACATTTAACTGGTAACTGTGTTTCATCTTGAAGATTACACAGAAATATGGATTCCAACATAGTACAGATGCATTATGGGCACTGGAACAGCTCCAAGTCTGCACACAAAGGAGATAGAGAAGCTCAGTGAGATGCTTTGTCTTCTGTTGAAGGCTGAAAGGAAATATCAAGCAAACATATCTGTGTAATTCGTTTCACAATTGTAGAACTACAAATGAAAGGAGTCATTGTAGAGAGCTCATGATTTCTCAGTGGTATGGTGATGCCTGAAGGCCAAATCTCCATCAGTGTCTCACAAACACAGAGTGTAAAATTCTTTTTCTTTTCTTTTTTTTTAAAAACAGGAATGGAAATCCCTAACCAGTTAAACATCAGCTCTTAGTTTGTTTCAGAAATCTGGTATTGATTTTAAGGTCTTGTTGCCAGATACGCACTTATCTGACCGCAATGGATTATCTCATTTTGGGATGATTTATCTATTGATCTGGCAGCTCGCATTGACATTAAATTCCTGCAGGGGGACGCGGCAGCTAAAATAATCCTCCAAATTTATATCGGTTGTCTCTTAGGAGTATAAGAACGCTCTTTCATGGATATCAGGATGCTGCTTTCTGAGAAAGGCATCTGGCTTCAAGCATTCTGACCCTTAAAGGGCAAAGACTCAAGCAGCCTCGTCTCCATCTCCATATACCACATGTAGCATACTATGAGTGATCGAGATGGAGAAACTCACAGTTACAGTTAATAATATTTTATTTCAATAGAAGTGTCTTGGATAAATATATTGACAAATTACTTTACATATGGTTCCATTAGATAAAGGGCTGAATACCTATATGAATAAGTTAAAGATTCAAATGATAAAACGTGCCTATTACGACAGCGTATGTGCGTATTAGCTTTTAAAGAATCCGCTATTATTTCTGAAAACAAATTGTAATTATGATTTAACAAGAGGTGACGTTGGTGGTGCGGCACTAAAAAATAAAGCTGCCTGTCAAAATCTGCCTGTCAACACCCTATAAAGCTTTATAATTAAATTACACAAACGGTTATAAGATGCAGACAGAATACAACATATAACAAAGTACAGAGCAGCTATTTTAAAGCTACCATCTGTCAGCAGTAAATTAAGGATATAAAACATTATTGCTAACCATTTAATATCTCATCTGTATTACAAGCTCATTATAAATAAATTCGCTAAGTGGTGACATACAGTCCTTCGTTTTATCAGCTTTAAAAAATTATTTCAACCAATACATTTTAAAGCTCGTTGTTAGGATGTATACACTGCTCACACAAATTTTAAAATGAATATGACGAGGATCCCACAAGAACTGCTGGGTAATCTGATCCTGCGAGTGTGTTTCGGCACTCTTGGGTGACCATAAGAGTCAATGCGGGGGCACTCGCGTCCAGTCTGACCTGCTTTTGTTCACCCCCATGAGTATATCACTTGTTACTCAACCATGATAATTGAGTTTGCATCTCATTTTCGTAATCAAATAACTTTCTTTGACTTTTCATTTCCTTTTCTGATAATCGTGTTTATTGAAATATAATCAAATCCTTCTCTAAGAATCGTTTTACATTCATTTTGATCTATCCCCTAATTGTGGGCGGTGTAATTATTAATTTACTTTATAATGGAAACATTTTATGTAAGACTGGCACAAACTAAGTGAAAACGGATATTAAAGGTAACTTTTGCTTTTCTGATCTAGGAATACCAGGCATGATAATCGTCATCTTACAACCCCAAATTAAGCCAGTATTCTAGGCTTGTGACATAAAAATGGGAAAATGAAATGGGGCATTTATGGGCTAGTAATAAGGTAAAATAGATTTAAAAATTAATAAATAAAAAAATCTAAAAACATTTTCAAAGCAGTGATGACAATCACTGGTCAGTTTATTGTAATCATTATATTTATGCTCTTACTAAATTTGTTGTCAAATCTTTCTCTTTTTTAAGGCATTTTGTGTCTATAAAACTCTTCTCAGTCAAATCATCTTAATAATTAACCTATTATTAATGATTAGAAATAGATTTAATGTGAAATATGATGATAGACCAGATAATTAGTGCAGAAATTCTAGTAGAAAAAAGTAGTCAGTGCTCATGACATTGTTCATGTGATTATATTGTTATTAGGCATTATTAATTATAAATATAAGTATTATTAGTATTTGAAGTATCAGTAATCCTGATATTATCTTAAAGGCTTTATACTCTGGAAAGTTCAGTGGATTGAAAAACTGTTCTGTTCTGCATGATGAATTCGAAAACCACAAGAGTTAAAGACTCACATCTAAAAAAAACTACCATTCCGCTGTAGACCTGGCCTTGCCTTTCCCCTCCAACCAGTACCATTTAATCAAATAATCCAAAATAACATTGTGGATGGGCAGAGCCAGCACAGCAGGCCTAGGACGTTTTCTTAGCTGTACTCACTGTTCATGACATAGAGAGAAACAGACGCCTGGAAAACAGATCCATGATTTTAGGAGCACCGTGACCTGTGTCCTGCTACGCTCCTGGTCCCACGCCAATGTGTATGTTTCCCGTTTCCGCTCGTGACTCTTTAAGCTTGGCGTAAGTGAAAGGAATCAGCCAGGATCCCGGGAGAACGAGAACAAATCCAACCTTAACAAACTCTACTCTCGCTCTCCTGATTCAGTCCAGAGGAAAGTCACAGAACTGACTCATTTGTTCCAAAAACCAGCAACCAATGAGATTGCTGATGTGATCCACGCTCAGATATTAAAATCCTTTATTGTAAATGTGAAACAAAACGTTTAGAAAATCATGTATTAAATGGAATCTAAAGCAGGATTTTGTTCTGGAAAGCATTAAACTCTTTACATTAAAACTTCTCATTTCCCCAAATATTTTTGAAACAATATGCACCTAATATGTAATAGTTAGTGTTCCCGGAACTCTTTTGTCCCCTGGTGTGACCTCTTTGGAAAGAAAATGCCTATAAGATTTACTCTAGCAGAGTTATAGACGTTCAAACACATAAAAGTGGGGGGAAAAACACAATTCATCCTCCTTAAAACAATTATTTAAAGCGTAGAAATGTCCGTAACTGTAAGAAATCAGTGGAAACGCAGTGAATCTAGAGCAGGGATGTAAACCTCATTCAAAGGGGATGCTTTACACTAAATGACATTTATAGGTACCAGGGTGGCCACGAAATGAAACAAAGAACTGACAAAAATGTAATTTGCTATAATCATCCATTGTGCCTGTTGCTCTAACAATGTTTAACTTGATTTTGTTTAACAATGTCAAACAAAAGCAACAGTGCTGTAATGAAAACTGTTTTGTTAGTTGCAGCTGTTCACTGAAAGAAGAACAAGCAAGGGACTGTGGTAGCCTCGTGGTTAAGGTACTGGACTCTGGACCAGAAGGTCCAGGGTTCAAATCCCATCTCTGCCAAGTTGCCACAGTTGGGTCCTTGAGCAA
>JAUZST010004406.1:0-16338 GCA_034779995.1 Parotocinclus haroldoi | reverse complement strand
CACACACACACACACACACACACACACACACACACACACACACACACACACACACACACACACATATATATATATGTGTGTGTGTGTGTATGTGTGTTCTTTTAAAAACTACACTACGTTCTTACTTACAAAATGTTAGATAAAATGCCACTTATGTTAATCACATAATTCATCTTCCCAGGGACAGAACTAGTACTGTAACTAGTAACTTTATACAGTTATGATGTAGAACGCATAATATTGAACCTTAAGAAGTGTTTGAAATACAGTATAAGTTTAATATTTTCAGAGCGTCTCACACGACTCCCCCATCATCTGACTATCTCTATGATCTCTCATTTTTGTATCATATAAATGCCTGTTGAGTTGTACCTGCTCTGCAAATGTGCACTCAAAATCTTCGAGTGCGTTTAAAGCAAAGTTACAAAAACTGAAGTACACCAAGATTCTGATTTTAACTTCATTAGAGGTTTGGCTTTAGTTGTCTAAACAAAAATGAAAAACACAAATATTAAATATTGTAGATAAATAAATAGAGTAAAAAACCTAAAGTAACAAGCCGGATATTACTAATGTAATTGTATGAAATGTAGTAAGTACTTTTCTTTTGAAATTTAGAAGATAAAAATATTAAGTTATATAGATAATCACCTAGACAGCTAGCATTAACAATGTGTAGGTACTTGTACTCCATTACTTCTAACCTGCTAACCAGATCTTTGATACATTCAGACACCTCTCTAAACATTAATTATGCAACACAAATCATTATGTATCAGTCCAAACAATTCTGGTGAACCTCATTCATAGTTTCATACTTTTCTAGTTCTGCCACAAACTTCACCCGGTCCTTGATGCATTTATTTAGCATTAACGGTTTTTAAACACATCTTCTAGACACAGCCATCTGGTTATTGTTCTTCTCAAAAGAAACTTGTGTTCAGAGGATTTCAATTCTGCTGACTGATTTTGAAGGCTTTTTCCTGTCTTTACTGCAAATTTTGGCAAGTGGTCATCTCTGCCACAAAGAGACCTTGGGCCCTCAGATAGATCCTTATTTATTTTCAACATGCAAGCATGTCTTAGTTTGAGTTTCATATCAAGCATTTAAATCTGATTTTTCATGTTTGTGTACAAGAAGACAAATAAATTTCCCTGTTTACAACTTTGCCACCTCCAACATCAGACTGCAGCAATGAGCAGTAATGAGCAAACAGTGGCACAGATTTTAGGACTGCATTTTCTTGCCAATTTTTTTTGACCAATGATTTGTTGTTAGGGCTATTACACACATAATATTTTATTAGGTTTGGTCCTATTTTGTATACACTGTAGACTGGGCAAACACAGATAAACTAGTAACAGGTGCAAACACTAATCAGAATGCATGGACAAGCGTGTGCAGGAACCAAACAGGAAGAGATGTGTGCTGGGAATAAAGGTTATATAATGAGATCTAGTGAGGCTGTGATGACAGCCTCATTAAAGGCAGGATGTTCACTCCACAAGCTCCACTCATACACACATTTGAAAGTTATAAAACAAGAGTTCAAAGAAACTAAATATTTCCATGTCCAGGCTTGGTGAAAATAAGTTGTTTCATAATTGTAGTGCATCATATAACCTCTACAAGAACATTAGGACATTTGGATACTTCTGTAGGGTATATGATCTCATATACAGTGCTCACAAAATAAGGGGATATTTTAAAATGAATATGAAATTTAGTAGCATTTGATTTTATATCATTCAAAAAGATCATCAGAAAAGCAAATGAAAAGTCAAAGAAAGTTGTTTGACTAAACAAATGAGATGCGAACTCAATTATCGTGATTGAGCAGCAAGTGGATAGTATCCATAAAACTGGATAAGAGTAGCACACATTCACGGTTCAGTAGGGTGTATGGTCACCCAAGACTTCCAAAATACACCAACAGTGATGGAGCATGGACAGCATCAGACTGTCCAGCAGTTCCTGTGGGATCTGTTCGTATTCATTTTGAAATATCCCCTAATTTTTGTGAGCAATGTAAGTGATTTTAGAAGTACCATTGCTATGTCACACGTTACTATAGTATGTTTGTCATTTTATTGCCTTATTATAGTATTGTATAGTTTGCTAAATAATTTATTCAGTCATTTCGTCATTTTTGTGTACACACTGAATTTCTAGTTTCACTGACATTTGCTAAAGTGGTGCTTGCATAGAAGGAACGCACTCCATGCAGCATTAAAATGATTGTTATGGTCATTGTTATGGTAAGTGCATCTCACTATAACATTAAAGATGCGGTTTAAATGTATAGCTGTTAGTTTTAATACAAAGTTGGAACACTGATTTGGCATTTGGCATGATTAGGTATAAAATAAGAATTTACTGTTAGAGTTCTGTTATTCTGATATTCTTACTGCAGTGTGAGTTGCATCCCAGTAAAGCAAAAATGTAAAAAGAGAGAACAGAAGACAAAATAACTGGAAGAGGGAGAAAGAAAAAAATATTTTATTCAGAAGACTGTTAGGTTTTTAAGCATTTTTTGCATTGATGAGTTTTTGAAGCTGTTCTCTCACATCAAGTAAGTACTTATAAGCAGAAAAATAACCCTTGCATTTTTGTTATGTATTATGTATTGTAAAAAGTGTGACATGGCTGAATTATTAAGAGCAGAGGAACAAACAATACAATCTGGTTTACTTGAGTTAATTGGAACAAGTCTGTGTTAGACTCAATAGTAGTAAATTGGTTTTCTCAGCAAAACTGTGATTCCCCTTAGGCGATTACACTGTAGTACTGTAATGAAATGTAATCCGTCTGAAATCTTGGTTATCTTTCTTTCCCATTTTCTCTATAAACCATTATTGGAATCATCTTTTTATATAGGCTGTAGAATTTTAATAAATACAAGGAATATTCACAGTTAGACTTTGAAATGTACCGTTATGCTTGAAGGTTTGTAAACCCTTTTTCCTTTTCTATATTTCTGCGACATAAAACATCATCATATTATCTCACGAGTCCTAAAAGTAGAGAAACAAAACCAAATTTAACAAATGAGACAAAAATACATTGTCATTATTGTACTGAGGAAGTGAGCTAGCCATTGGTAGATGCTATTGGCTGTGTCTGAGGGACGAAATGACGGTCGAGGGAGACCAGTAGAAGGATCTTGTCTGGCACCGTGTCCTGGGAACACTTTTGTTTGAAATCGTTGCTCTCTTGGGTACCATGTGAAAAATTGGGTTTCTGGAAAATTCTGGGATTTCCTGACGAAATTTGGAAAAACTATTTAGAAGCTGTGATCTTTTGTAGATTTCAAGCTGCCCATACATACAAACCATGTTGCTAATTCAACAGTGCTTTCGTTAAAATAAGATTTACTAAACAATTTAGTTTTTCCTACATACATATAATTCACGTATGACCAATATGATCAATTTGAAATGTTCTTTGAATTGTTGAACATATACTATATGGAGAGAAAGAATTTTGACACACTTCGTAATTATTAAATTTAGGTGTTTTCAGTTCAACCCCTTTGCCACAGGTATATAAAATCAAACATCTAGCCATGCAATTTGCCATTTGCAAATATTTGGGGTGGCACAGTGACACAACGGCTAGTGAGGTCACATTACTCGCCAGGAGAGCATTATCTGTGTAAATGTATTGTGACAAGTTTGGTAGATGGGGGGTAAATGATATGGGGTTATTTCTTCAATGGTTGGCCTAAGTTCCTTCATTTCAGTGAAAATGTACTGCTTCAGCATACCAAGACATTTTGGACAATTGTATGCCTCTAACTGTGTATTAACAGTATTGAGAAGGCCCTTCTCTTTTCCAGCATTACTGTGCACAAAGCAAGGTCCATTAAGTCATGGTTGAGTGACACCTCATATTAGTGTTTAGCTTCGAAATGCTCTTCTGGGTGCATGACCAAAATTTTTAACTTACAGACACAATGCGAAATCTTAATCTTTTATAGAAATTTAATAGAAATTTTCCCCAGAAGATTAAAAGCTAATATAGCTGCAAAGGGGGAACTCCATATTAATATCTATGGATGTCTTAAGAGCTCATTTAGGTGTAATGTGTCTGTGCCCATTATGTTTGTCCAAATGGTGTATATTCAAAAAAATCATTTGAACATTGATGCATTTTATGTGTTTCTGCCCATCTTCAGAACATTGTGAAACATCCAGGTGGCCTTTTGCCAACTTGCAAAGAGGTTTTTAAGTCTAGATGATAAATGTTTTTAAGCTCTGCACAAGGTGTTTTTGCCAGATAATTCCTACAGTTTAGTACTAAATATCTTTTATAAGTAGACAGTTTCATGAACTGAAATGTTTTTGTATCCTTTTTCAGTTTAATCTTTATACCATCTTTATGTTTGTGTTCTATATGGAACATCTGCAACCAATAATCCCATCAGTTGAATTTTGGTCAGTCTTAAGTTCATAGCTTTACATGCTCTGGCCTGGAATAATATATATAAATAATACACAACCAATAAAAGTACAATTTTTTGTGTGTTGTTAGTGTAGTCAGAGTGTGTGGATCCCTGATGTAATCAAGCAATCCCTGTAGTGACAAATGGTTTGAAGACTTTTTATTGCAACTGTATACAGCAGCAGTTTGGCAAATGTACCTTAGCATCACAAAAGAATTGGAAATAAATTGGGTACAGCTAAAACTGCTATGTGTACTTCAGAAAACCTCTGCAACATACTTCTGATTTGATTCTGCTGCTCGGCAAGGCTGTTGCTGTATGAAATCCAACCTGACCTATTTCAGTGGTACAATCTGGAGTGGCGCTGTAAGCTCTCTGGGCCATTTCCTGCTAAGCAGCTCCTAAACTTAAAGGTGTATAAAGATTTATGGTGCTACAATGCAATTACATGACTGCAAAAATATACATTTGACCGATTGCAATCCTGATTTTAAACCATGTCATGCTATCCTGGAGAAGCAATTTGCATTTATGCACAAAATTACTTAATAAAGGTGTTTTGCTTTACTTATGGCATATGTAAAGAGCATTGAGAAATATACAGGCCATATTTTATAGTTGTGCAGCTTTTGGCCAAAATTCCTGCTACTCCTGCTTTAAAGTATTTCTGGTTTTGGTTTGAGCCTCTTTGATTAACATTGTACTATAAATTTTCTTATGTTCATTTTATTGTGCAACAGCAGCAGAGTTTCAAAATATTCTCATGGCTGAAAATATTGTACGTTTTTTTGAAATGCAGGCTTTAGACTAAATAAAGTGATGACAAAGCACAGTCTATATATACTGCTCACAAAAAATGGGGAACACTTGAAATATCCCATAACGAAATAGTCCCTAAAATACGAATTTTGTGTGTGTGTGTGTGTGTGTGTGTGTGTGTGTGTGTATAAGCAAACTAGACAAAATCTTATAAATGGGTGAAATTAAAATAAGTGTAACATGGGGGAATCCTGGCCTGCTGCCACCTTGAGGAGCATTGAGACTTTTATGGCAGCAGTAACTGAAACTGCACAAAGCAATACCTGGACTTAATGGTGGCACTGAAATGAAATGCTCTATAACCAACAGTCCTCAAAACTAGAATGAACCAAAATTTGTTCTGTGATACCAGATACACAATAAATGAAATATATTTAGCAAGGTTAATATAAAAAAATATTAAGAGGTTACCTTTTTATTTCTTCATGCAACGGTAAGAATCTTTATTGAACTTGAAGGTCACAGTTGACTGGATATTAAAGCAGACATTTTGCCTAGTCATGATTGCTGTTCTCGGATCAAAATATTAAAGATAAAATCTCGTTTCAGCAGCTGCACCCGGGCACAGACCATCTGCATGCTAATGATCTTCCACTTTTTTCCAAAATGCACAAATTCATGTTTCGAGTTTTGAAGGCTAATTGTTATTGTGACTCTCAGTCTGTTTTTCATATACAATAAACAGATGATGTTCTATATTTTCAGTGCATCCAATGATGTTTTTTCCATTAACAAGTGTCAAGTAAGGCACTGCTTTTTTTCCACCGTTACCTTTACAGCCGAGTGCTGGTGTAATAAATCTCCTTTATTACGTAGCGCAATGATCATGTTCCAGAGCATAACTGAACCGAACGTTCGCAGGCTGAACCGGCCAAGGACACCAATGTCACCTGGCTTATGTATAACAATGAATGCCTTATGTCACACTGTGTGGGTATTAGGAATGACTAATAAGTGGGAGGCAATAATAGCAATTATGGCAGAATAGTGAGGAACAGAGTGGACGAATCAAGGAGAGCAAGAATTCCACATGTTGAGAGAGTGAAGATTGACTTGCAAAATACATCAAAAGTGGAAGTTTTTGAGTCACAATACATATTAACCATCATGTTCTCTTCACTGCTTTGCTCTGGATGGCCTATTTACCCAGAAAGTTGCTTTTGGAAAAGTTAATTAGTATATTAGTTATTAGCAACAATATTTAGTAATACTTCAATTTAAAACAAAAACTAATTTAGAAAATATTGGGCACCAAGATTCCTTCTGTGTTTAAAAGGCTGTATACAGGGTGTCAGTGAAATAAGTCACACTTTGACATTGTTAGTTCCTGCATCAATGTTTGTCGTGTTACACATGTTGCTTAGAGTGAATCAATGTAATCTGGAAAAAAAAACCTGGGCTCTTGTTAATTCATGAATTAATTTATTTATTCATTCATTGTCTTAGGTACCCTAGATAGGTTGTCAATTAATCGTATGGAACACACACTCACACACACACCAAGGGCACTTTGGAAACCTCAGTTAACCTAACACAGATGTCTTTGCAATGTGCAAGGAAACAGGAATACCCATAGAAAACTCATGCAAGCATAGGGAGGACATACAAGGGAGGACATGCAAACACCACACAAGCGGATCCCATATATTTGACCCTACATATGATCTATGAAATAATACCACAACTGAAAATTTCATAACAATTAGAGAAATTAAGCCCATTAAGATTCATATCAGGGAGAATTTTTGTACAGTCTGTTTAACTCTTGAGGTTTTATGATCTGCTAAAAGAAAATCTCCCTGCATCCTTAGGAGAGTGGATCAGTCTACCTGCAGTTTGCATGCTCCACGGCACTGCAGCTGGAGGTCATTTTTGAGGTGCTGGAAGAGTTCGACTGGACATCCTTCTCTGTGGTCACTACACGACACCATGGCTACGAGGATTTCCTGGACATGGTGGAGGGTATCACGGACGGCTCGTTTATTGGATGGGAACGGAGGAGCATGGTGATGCTCAATGTCACGGATGATCCGGGAGGGGCACGAACACGTCGACTGTTGAAGGAGAACGAAGCACAGGTTAGGAAACAAGCAATGGATTTCCTCTGCCTTATTCTTCCTCACTTTAACTAAAGTGAACTAGCTATGCTAATAACTGATATCTTGTCCAAAATACTTTCTATTTCTGCATTTCACAAGCACAACTTCTCTGTTTCATTTTCAGTTTAGCTTCCACAACAACTTTCCGAACCATCTTTAGCTGTACAGCGTTTTATGCCTTCTCCTATTCACATGCCTTTTCTGGTTGACTTATTGTTTTCCCCATCATTATTTAGTCATATTATTTAGTCAAATGTTTGTAGACACTCAAAAATGTCATCAGATCCACTTTACTGGGACTTACGCAGCAGTAAAATGTGCTGTCAATTTGAACCTGGATTGCTGAGCAAAACTTCTTCGTTTCTCATTCAATGTTTTGTGCACAATTGCGTCAATGTGACTGGTTTGCAAGCAAAACTTCTACGTTCTGTTCATGCCCCAGTACAACAAGTAATCTAGGAATGCCCCTGCACCATTGGATCCATGTTAATTGTCCACCCCTTCTTTTCGCTAGATTTTGGAACTGTGATGTTCATCACTGATAAATGACAATAAGCCCTCTCACTGTTGGCATATAACTTTCTTATCAGTTATATGATTAAGTTAAGTTCAGGGACCTGTGCAAGCTGGACTATTTCTCTAATAAAGTTGTAAATCCATTTCTTTTTGGAGTTTTATTTTTAAATTTCATTTTATTTGGGAAGCATGGTGGCTTGGTGGGTAGCACCGCTGCCTCACAGCAAGAAGGTTCAATCCCAGGGTGCCTGGGCGGCCTGGGTCCTTTCTGATTTGAGTCTGCATGTCGGCCCCGTGTCTGCGTGGTACCGGGTACTCTGGTTTCCTCCCACAGTCCCACATGCATGTTAGGTTAATTAGCGTTTCTTAGAAAGTGGCTCTTAGTGTGTGACTGTGTGTGTGCCCTACGATGGGTTGCCACCCCGTCTAGGATTGTTCCTGTCCTTGCACCCAGAGTTTCCGGGTTCCGCCTTGTATTTCTATATCTGGTTAAACCAAAGAAATCTGCGTGCAATACTACACACTTTTTTCTAATTCATCTTCCCCACCAGCCATTTCCCAAATTGTGGCCTTTATGTGAAGGTTGCTTTGGGTTACAGAACCTACTAGAATACTGGCATGTGTTATGTTACTAAGCATCACATCACATGACAAGTTCCATCTGACCTGAAGGTGAACAACTCAATTTTTCACAGGCTGCCACATACAGACAGCCATTCTTTGCAATCAGTGACATGACTGTGAAATAACTAATGCTCCCCACTGTCCAATGAGCGGGACTCTTGAGTCCCTAATCAGAGGTTGATTTACACATTGGTGCGTGTGTGTGTGCTGCACAGTCAGATAGCTTTGTAATAAACCAATGCATTAAGTAGTTAAAGAATGAAGTCATTTTGAGGTTAGTGCTGGGGGACTCTCAGGTCAGAAAAAGTCGTGCACTACATCTATTCTACTGGTTGAAATTATTCACTATCCTGGAGGATTTGCATAATCGAATATTCAACTCAAAGTTCATAATATGTATTCATATATTCTAAAATTCAGGGTTTAGTTTTAGCTTATCTTGGAAATGAATTATTTCCTCATTATTTTTCAAATCTGCACATGTCTATCAGACGGTGGGTCCCAACAAACAAAATGACAGAGTTATGAAAGAGGTGCAATCAGCTAAAATACACTAAATATTTTAAATGTATCTTAAGTATTATTATTATTTTTTTTTTTCACAAATTGTTAGACATATGTTTTATATTACTTTGTTTATGTTATTTATTCTGAGTTTTACTTGGACAATATAAGGTCCTGGTTCACTAAGATGAAATATGCTACAAATATAGTACATATAGTTGGATTCATTCAGTGTAGTTGATTCGTTGTTCTTGTATTATGTGCAGTATTTAGATACACTAGACTAGTTTTTGCTTTTGGGTCAAAATGTAAAGTGATGCTTCTATGTCTGTGTCTAAGTGCCAAGTGGTACAGTGGTTTTGAAAATAGCTGGACCCACCAGTCACTTTATTAGGTACATATGCTTGTTTCTATGCTTATTGTATCAGTTGTATATGTATTTTTGTTGTTCTACAACTACAGAGTGTAGCTAGTCCCTTTTCCTCCTTTCTCAAATGGTCAGGACCCCCACAGGACCAGCACAGGTCAGGTCCTATTTGGGTGATGAATCATTCTCAACACTGCAATGACACTGATTTGGCAGTGGTGTGTTAGTTGGTCCTATCCTACACCCTGCACAAGGCGTGCCGCGATGCTCATTGCTATCTTACACCTCGCCAACAGTCTATTTTCACGCCTTCCGCCTGTGCCTCATAGATAGCAATGGAGCTTGAGAGTATCTACATGCTGATTGGCATGGTGGTCTCGAAACGAGGTGCTCAGGTAAATTGATGGTTTCGTAATATGTCTGCAATGCAAAAGATCGTTGCGCCACTGACTGAAAAAAACCTAGACAAAAGTCAACAGTTAGAAGTTCATTGCTATTTTGGCAGAGTATTGTCAAGAAAACAAGTTAGCAGCTATGCAAACTTTTACATCAAAAATAAACAGAATACGAAATAAAACAACATTATTCCACCCCAACCCAAAATACAGGTCATTGTCGTAATACTTTTGTTAGTGTTCATTCATTAATGCGTTGAATACGTCCAGGTAGCTGTGGCATTCAAAAAGACACACTGCATCTGCCTCTTAAAGGGAATAGCATTAATAGTTTGGTTAATTGCATATTACGTCCAAAACACACCCATGATTAATTAAGAGAATTAGTACATGCCTTTTGCGTGTTTCATGCCACACAAGACGTACTTGTTTGCGTCTTTACAATAGCAAAGATGCAATGACACGCCCTAAATCAAGCTGCACGGTTCACAGTTCGCCTATCGATCACTAAAATAGGGCCCAGTGTGTGTTGCACTTATATGCATGAATCAGACACGTCAGTGCTGCTTGAGTATTTAAACATATTAGTGTCACTGCCGGACTAAAAATAGTCCATCAACCAAAAATGTCCAGTCACCAGCATACTGTAAAAAATTTTATAAGAAAAACACTGAATAACAGTGTTATTCAAGGCAAGGTTTCAAGGAGAAAGACGCTGTACTCCAAAAAGAACTGCTGCTCATTATCACAATCACAATCCAGAAAGCTTTTGGAAAAACCTTTTTTTTGGTTAGTGATTTGGATCATGTGCTCAATAAATAATAATGACTACATATAATTTTTACATAATATTTTTGTCACAACTGTTGACTTCTGTTCTTTTCAGCTACCTTTACTAAATCTGATCATGTTTTGGCAGAAGTCTAGCTTTATATAATGGTTTCACAAACCCCAAAAACTTCCCTGTGGTATATGTATGACATGTATTTAGTCAGGAAAAAAAACACAGTAAAGTGTGAGGGCTTACAATAACTGTGTTAGTAGTGTAAACGATTTTGCAGTATTAAATCAGCTTGCTGATTGCTGTGTTTACGGTTTTTGAAAGAGACTGTATGAGCATAAACTGCTCACTGTTTAAAGTTACTGGAAAGAAGTAAGTTCCAAAATAAAGACATAATTCACTTGAATGTTATACTGAAAAACTAAAATGAACTACACATTTTAGCTCACATCTAATATTTTTTTCAGTTCAGATGGTTGTGGAGGCCGTGTTGGTATACTGCTCACAAAAATTAATATTACAAAATGAAATATCCCATAATGAAAGATCCGTGTGCAGTGTAGTTTTACATTTACAGCACATAGCAGATGGCCTTTCTAGACTGTCAACAGACACAATCCTACAATATACAGTCCGAACAGTACAAATGACCAACCATGGAGTCTTGGTACTACTGTGACATAAACCTTCTGGTCGATTTTCCAGTACAATATCTGCCACTACACTAATTTTGACATAGTTTTGTTAACTACGATAACACTGATGCATATGTTCGCACATCTAAGATATTGGATGTTGTCATTTGTATTTGTTGAACCCACGTTCTGACAGTAATCCAAATCAGATATAACAACATAAATCAGGCTACATACCTATGACCAGGACATGCAGCGAAATGTACCTTTAATTTTGTTTACCATTTGTTATGATTGTGACCATTTACAGTTAGCTCTTAATGGCTTAATTACAAAGGACTTGATAGTCCCTGCTTACCACAGTCATCTAAATTATCCAGCTGTGGGAGGCACCCATAGTGTCCTGAGACATGGTGAGACCTCAAATTGAAAGGCAAGTGCCACATGCAATCCTGAATATGAATTGTAATCTCCAAATTCTTCTGGGCAAATCTCCCCAGAAATTAGAAGGGAGGGCCTCATTAATTTCCCATGTTCTCTCACAAACCTAGAGCAGGGTTATGGATACCACTTCATGTGAGGTGAGGTTTGCAGCGCATTTCCAGGTGTGTGTTGTTACCTTGTGGCTTGCCATGTTGCGAGTGGCAAGGTAGCAAGACCTTGCTGATGCCCATGTTAGGGAGGATAGCATGCAGTATTCGCCTATGTATTTATTCAGCGTTCACATATACCATTTTCTGAGGTTTCTGCCTCACCGTGTCATACAGGAGCCACTTAGTTAATGGAGGGTAGGTGACACGAGATGCCATATAATAACGCATCCTTTAATAGGATGAAATATCTACCGGGGGTTCATGATTCAGTAGAACTAACAATTTTGATCCATCATATATACAATATTAGCCTGTCTGAGTTTGAGGTTGTGCTTCTAATCTTTCATCAGTAATGGAATGAGGACATTTAATCACAATTGAAACCCCCATTCTTTATTTTTTGTTTGTGTCTTATTAAAGAATTTATTTCTTCACATACGTTTGTTAACACAGTTGTTGAGCCTGAAGAGGGCTAACGCTGAGCTTTCACAACATAGCTGACCTTAGTCTATGTATTAGATGTATTAGAAAACCTTGCTTAGCTGAGTTGCTACGACCTTCAGGTGTACAACAATAGCGAAGATAACTTAAATTAGTCATTTTTTAAATCACTTATGAATGTATATTTTTTGTTTGATTCCATAGGTACGGCTCCTGTACTGTTCTCATGAAGAGGCAGAGCAGATTTTTAAAGCGGCATGGCTCTCGGGCCAGGCTACTCCATCACACATGTGGTTTGCTGTGGGCCCGGCTCTGTCCGGACTGGGAGTGGAAGGTTTACCCAAGGCTCTGTTCACCGTGCGGCCTCAGGGATGGCGAGATGAGCCACGTCGGCGGATTGCTAAAGGTGTGTCTGTGCTGACACATGGAGCCATGGCACTACGAAGGGAATATGGTGGCGCCAGAGGAACCAGTTTTGCTGGGAACTGTATGACTGATGGCAACCAGACACAGAGGGTGCCTGACAGAATCAGGTAAAGCACACTAATTAATGTCTACTTTAGTGGTTTGAAAACATCCATCTACAGTATCACAGGTTTCTAAGTTTCAATTACATAACACTGCAACAACAGTGCAAATGAACAACTATATGCTTAGTGAAGCAGCCACAATATAAATAATATGGATTTGGTACGATGGCCTCTCATAGTCATCAGCAATTTCATTCATTCTTTATCTTCTGCTTAATCCACACGGGGTCGCGGGCCAGCCGGTGCCCACCCGGTGCCCACCCGGTAACCCTGGGTGCAAGGGCAAGAACAACTCTAGACGGTGTGCCAATCCATAGTGATGCACACAGTCACTCACTAAGGGCAGCTTTAGAGCCACCAATTAACATAACACGTCATTAGACTGTGGGAGGAAACAGGAGTACCCCGAGTAAACCTACTCAGACACGGGGAGGACATGCTCCACACAGGAAGGACCCAGACCTCTCCCACCCAGGAATTAAACCTGGAACGTTCCTGCTGTGAGGCAGTGGTGCTAGTCACCGATCCACCGTGCTGCCCTCATCAGCAATTTATATATCATTTTCTCATTCCATCCTTTGTGATTGATCATTTACTGATGAAAAAAAACACAAAACTGTTTCCTTTCATAAGTGAAATATAATGGCTTCTTTGCATGTCAAGAGGCTGAAGAACTTTGACAGCAATATAAGCAATATATTGAACGGCTTCAAGGCATTACTTTCCTTTTTCATGCCCAATTACATTTGAATCATCTACTATTATCCCACTTAAATAAAAAATAAAATAGGTCAGCCATGAAAGAAAGTCAAAATTGACTTCTGGAAGAATAATGTAACAAACATAAAACCTATTCAGGCTAAATATATCAAGCAGGAATTGAAGTTCTAAAAGACGTAAAATTTATCAAGAGAAGCAGCATATTGATCTGTTTGACAGTCATGGAAGATTGTAGGTCTACCAAATCAGTAGCTGCCAAGAAACTATTATGCTCCCCCTTCTAAAATGCTCAATTAAGAGCTGACACATATAGTTCACAATTTAAATACATTTACACATGTTTCTTTTGCAGATTTGTTATCCAACATGAAGTGAGCCAGAATGAAATCCAAGCATAGAGCTGTAAAAGGATTAGAGACACAGGACAAGGAAGTTTCCATAAAATGACCTGAATTAAGTGGGAGGTAAAGCTAAAAATGTTGATCATTTCTCTTGTATTAGCTGAGGCAAAGATACAACAAACCTTAGTAGCTGTAGTATAGCCAAGAACAGTATTCAGAGTGCAGTTACGTTTGCGTAGCAGAGTTTGATACAAGCATTACACAGAATGCCACTCAGTGGTGTGCATCTGGACTTAAGAGCCCATTCAGACATATATGAGGGATTTTCTAAAAGGTATAGTTCTATTATTTGCAATTTACAGCTTCTAATCCCCCTCACTCCGTAAATGAACAGTATCAAGTCCAGCACCATACATTATATAGTTGTAAGAGTTTTTAAATGACCTATTTTTAATAGGTTTTATTTGTTTTCTGAAAAAAAAAATATTTATACAACAAACAAATATAGTAAAATATTTAAAACATACATAGCTCCTCATCCTCCCGCCATTCTTCCCTCTCTATCCCTCCTTCACTCACATTCCCTGGATGTCTTGATAGATCACACTGCTAAAAACAGAGTATTGACCATAGTATAGCAGAGTAATGCATACTTTAGCAAAATTAAAATAGCAAGATAAATGCTGATCAGTTAAACAGATGCAAAGTAGCTATTATCATTTGCAAGAGGTTAACAAACTTTTCATAGCTCAGAGTGCCCCCTTCTATGCACCAGTAGTTCTTGTTATGGCACCATGCAGGGAACCAAAAGCTTGAAAGGATCTCAAGTGTTGAAAAAATCCATTGACATCTTGAGATATGGTCTGGAGGAGCCTGTCAGCTAGCTAGCAGCTTTTAAGTGCAGTTAGAGCACAAAGTAAAAGTCTGTTTTGTAGTAATGATGAAAATATGTGCGGAACATTTGAACCTTTGGTCCAATATAATGTATTCTGATCTTCATGATGTCTATGAATATATTTTTCTCATCAGTGATCTCCAGTTTGTCAACAATTAATAAATGAGAAATTATGAAAATCATTTAAAACTATGTTTTTCAAAGGTAGATAAGAAAGGATTTACAATCATGAAAAGGACCATCCAGGCTGTTATTAACAAGTCCAAAAGCCAATGTCTGTCATGGTATGGAGCAGTGCTAGTGCCTTAAGCAAATGTAATTTACCCTTCTGTGATGGCAGCATTAATGCACACGTGTACATTCGATTTTTGGGACGTCCATGTATTTTTGAACAAGACAATACAGAACCACATGCTGCACGCATTATAACGGCATGGCTGTGGCAGAGGAGCACCCTGACTTCAGTCCTGACCTGTCCCTAATAGAAAGTGTGTGAAGAATTTTGAAACAAAAACTGTGACAGAGACGACCTCATATGGTTCAATGCTTAGCATTCTCAGTGGCAAAATTGTGAGAATGTTGTGAGAATGAATGGCATCATTAAAAAGTAGTAAATGCTTTACTATTCCAAACTGTTTTACAGTGGGTTGCAGACCTGAAATGCAGGAATGAATGTATGTTAACAAATGAAATTACGTTGACCAGACAGTACAGTACCTGAGGTTCATACTATCTGCAATGAAATAAAACTCAAAGTAAATGTAAGAAACACTGCAAGTGTTTAATTTTTCATTTGCATTTTCTATACTATGCCAACTTTTTTCTTATTTGGGGTTGTGTTATTCTAGTGCTTTAACCACTAGGTCACTGTCCCTCCTAAATAAATTCATGAACATTATTTAATACAATGTAAACAATACAGAAGGGACTTCGTTTAACAGTTACAGCTTGGCAGTGCTATGCCGTGTTGCGTTTCTTGTTCCTTGTGCTTGTGTGGAAAACAAAAACTCAGCTAGCTGATACATTTATTCCTTTGAGAGAGGCTTTTATTAAAATTAACTGGCAATAGATGCAAATGTATGGTACAAGGCAAGCAGCTAAGGTTAAAATACCTTGTTCAATGATTCTTTTTGGACCATAGGTTAAGGTCAATATACCCTTACCATTACATTAATGTTTATATGACAGAAATTGAGTTTGAAGCTTATAAGCAAAAAAAATTATTTGACTTTTAATTATTGTTTAATGAAATGCAATTCAATGCTTCTTTCTTTAAGTGGTTCATATTCATTTAAAAATATCCCCTATTTTTGTGAGCATTGTAATGGTTATGCTTTATTTTCTTAGCTCAACAAAGGAGTACTTCATGGCATACAGGAGATACATGTAATTGACCACATCGGGACGCGATCGTTTTGGTCCTAATAACCGGCTGGTCTGATTAAACGAATTAAATGTTTATTAAACCTTTATTGTGCGATATACACATATAGCGAACGTACAAACAAGAACTACTGTTGCTTACCAACTTTGTTAATTTAAAAAAAAAGTTTTTTGAAACGATCTACAACACAATGTATAGATACTCAGCATGTGAAGCATAATACTGTAAAAAACAAGTTCTTACTAAATT
>JAUZST010004405.1:0-16338 GCA_034779995.1 Parotocinclus haroldoi | reverse complement strand
CTCTCTCTCTCTCTCTCTCTCTCTCTCTCTGTCTCTCTCTCTCTCTCTCTCTCTCTGTCTCTCTCTCTCTCTCTCTCCCCCTCTCTCGCCGTGTCCTCGGCTGAGCCTTACCCCTGCTCGCGCCATTTGCAACTGTGCAAACCTGCAATTGTGCTGCAGGCTGAATTTAGGAGCTGGAATGCTAGGGTGGGCTGAGTGTGTGTCACCACACAACAAAGCCAAGCACAAGGGCGGCACCCTGAGCTCAACGTCCTCCTCCGTAACCACCTTGGACCGAGTGCTGGAAAACGGCGGGGACGGATGGATGGCACAGCAGCTCTCCACCCTCTGCTCATGGGCGGCAGGTTTCATTTTCTTAACAGCGTCCTTCGCTGAACCTTTGCGTTCTCATACACAACAACTGCACGCTTTCCTCTAAACGTCTGAACGCTCCATCCCAGCATCTGTCGTTGTGAGGGTTGAACTCACTGCGTGGCGCTGGCGTTACCAACAAACCCATTCACGCTAGCCTAGCTGACATTGCAGCTCCTTGGTTCGATCCTAACTTTGCATCGACTGTTGCTGCAGATCTTAAAGAAATCTTTCTTTCTGTCTCTGTGTGATTAATGAATAAACTCAAGTTCAGCAAGAAAGTTGCCGTGCCATATTAGCCGTCGCCCCCCGTTTCTGCCATGGTCCGCTACCAGGGAGCGGGCATCGCTCCTCCGGGTGATCGTGGGCACCGGAGGGTATCCGTGGTGAGGTCGCCACCCTTCAGTTGCCATGGCACCGTTGCATAGGCGAAGGTGCAAATTAAAGATGGCAGGAGGCGTCTCGCACCGCACCTTGCTCCGTCCCGTGAGGGCTGTGAGGAGCTGGTGAGAGGGGGGGGAAGAAACAGACGACAGACGTCTCAGGGGCCCCGCTCACCCACTGCCAGCGACGGAGAGTGAGGGAGAGACAGAAAGAATGTGGAAGGAGACAAAGAAGGAGACGGAGGAGCTGCATTTTTCAGCCAGATCGTCATGGGGAGGAGCGGGAGAATGCGCGAGGTGTGACTGAATTCGTCTTTTCATGTCACAAATTAGAGACGTGTCCTTCCATTGTTCTGCCGTCTGTTCAGTGGCACGCAACGGGAGACGCAAAGCCACCTCGGGCTGCCACTTCTGTGCTCAACAATACGGCAAGTCTGGCTCTTCCGGGCCTTTAACGCCTCGCGGAAAGGTCAGGGACACGGAGTCAAGAGAAAGGTGTGCTAAGAAAACGCTCTAAAGGAGGGAAAGTAGATCAGGAGGTGCACTTTGCCAGGGTGCATTTTGCATCTGAACCGCTGATCTCTGGGCAGTGAAAAAAACGAATTATTCCTACAAACCTGCTTCTCTGTTTCTCCTCCGACTGACACAGTGTATAATCCAAGAAATGGTGGGTTAAGGACGTCGTTTAAAATCAAAACAGAGACAGCTTGGAGGACTGGACTCTGACCCTGAGCAGATCTAAGGGCAGTTGCTTAATCTCATACACAGTCCTGTGCACTTTGTAATTTCCTCACTTCTTCCTTGATATTCGCATCGATAGTATTTGCTAGCTGTAGCTTATCTTGGCCTTTTCGCCCTGTTTACCTTTTGGTTAAAACAAAAAAAAAAAAATCGGTTTCTTGCTTGCTACCCTTCCAAAAGACCATCCCTGCCACTTATTCTAATTTTACAAATATGCAGGTTTAAAAAAAGAAAAAAAAAACAATGGTCATGGTCATTATACCGCCGCTAAATCAATGCTATATATAATCTAATAGCGGCCTAAGACTTTTGCACGTTGCTGCGTAAAATCCGTTCGAATTAAAAAACCCGATACCGTTGCAAGATGTGAGCCAAAACACACCTCAAAGCTTTGCAGCAACTACTTGAAGACCAAGGAACACAGTCTGCGTGTGTGTGTGTGTGTGTGTGTGTGTGTGTGTGTGTGTGTGTTACCTGACCTTAACGAGCGTTAATGGGGGCACTTGAAGTCAGAGACTGCCAAGCATTCAGGAACTTTGTGCAAAAGCTTTGGGACCCCTGGCTAGCTGAGAAAGCTGAGGTGCCTTACATGAAAATACCCGAAATTATAAGGGTATCCTGGAGAACCACGCCTGTACCGTCTCTTTTCCTGCACTGCGTGGCACCAGAATTATTCAGTGCACAACAGTTGTTAGAGTAAAAACTTCTTCTGACCCGTGCACAGCTTCCTGTTTTCATTCTCACCTAATTCAGAATGACAAATGATACTGAGCGTAACAAGGCGTAGACCTTTGTGTGGAAATGTGTGTGTGTGTGTGTGTGTGTGTGTGCGGTATTTGCACGCCGGTGTGCAAATCGTCGTGCTCAGTGGGGGTTCCTCCAGGCTACAGGGGGGCTGTGAAAAAGCTCATTGGCTGATGAAGTAAAATAAACGCGCACACACGTACTCATTCACAAAGAATTTGGCAGGCAAGTAGGAGCGTATATTTATAGACATCGATGAGCAGACAGACTGTTATTGCAGTAGCGATGTTGATGCTGCTAATGCTAAATCTAAATTTAAATCTCTAGCGATCTGCTGTTTTCGTATGGGATCAGTTCCAGTCGCCGAACCAAAACATTACGGCCGCCCCACAGCGCCTCCTAGCGTGCATTCGATGCCCACGACGCTCCGAGGTCCGGTCCGGTCCGGTCCGGTTCGGTCAAACCCTGACCCAAAC
Source organism: Parotocinclus haroldoi (assembly GCA_034779995.1). NCBI lineage: Eukaryota > Metazoa > Chordata > Actinopteri > Siluriformes > Loricariidae > Parotocinclus > Parotocinclus haroldoi. The sequence continues at coordinate 13,643 of JAUZST010004405.1, read as the reverse complement.
TCACCAGGGTGTGATGCACTGCGTGCTGTTATTCGTTCCACCTGTACCCAGCACTGGACCACCGTGGCGCCTCAGACGTTGTTCAGACGTGATGGCATCGCCCTTGGCACCCTAGGCAAACTTTTGTGGGAGGACCACAGGAACTGAGGGCGATCGTAATTCCTGTAATGCATTGTTCCGGGACTTGTGAGAGACGCACGTTGGTGGTGATTGGTCCGGACGTACAGGCAGATGTTTATAGTTACTAGTAGTGATGCAGTCAAGTCCGTTAGAACCTAGTCCAAGTCAAGATTGAGACCAAGATGCGACCAGATTTTTTTTTCCATCCTACAATGAGTCTGAAATGAGTTTGTCACCCATTATTATTCATTGAATAACTCTAGTAAGGTCTAGTAATTCTAGTAACAGTATTAGTAAGGTAATGTCACTTTCGGAAGCATTTTAAAATATCCTTATATGTGTTTATATTGACTGGACCCTGGATGAGAAGAGCAGGAACTTATTTTTCCCCTGTTGGCCAATCAGAGTGCACGTCAAACAGGACGCTACGCGCGTGACGCCCTAGTGGATTTCACCCAGGTCTCCGCAGTCCAGTGGGTGTGTGCTTTACATCAAACATTGTGTCCTAGACTAATGTGGAGCTTCTTTACAGCCGAGCTTCAAGCCAGCAGCCTGTCATCGTCTATTCAGGATCTTTTCGGAGATGCTGGTGGGTTAGGCCTGGGTGGAGTTTGGGGGAAGTTCCTTTATCTCAGCGCTCGCAGACAGGGTCAGGTTCCCACGCCGAAGCCAATGTGAGGGCATGGAAAAGGAGGAATTCGGCCTGGATACCCGGCGGGTGCTATCAGTGCTTCACTCTACTCTGAATAGGAAGATGAAAGGAAGTCATGCTCCCAGCGATAACCTCCAATCCCTCTCTTTATTCGGCCAATCTATGACTGGATAGGTTCCAAAGACAATAAATGCCAAGAGCGTGCGCTCAGAAGGGTGGGATACGGTCCCAAAATAGGCTCAGGGACGAGATGAGGGCAGAGGTGTGTGTTTGGGGTTTTTTTTTGGTGTGAAAACAGAGGTTTGTTCTCGATTAGGACCATTTATTGAAGACTTATCGTTATTATAAAATGTACAGTAGCGAGCATAACGATTAGGCCAGCATGCAGCCATTAAATAATGAAATCATGGCCATTGGTTATGGTTATATATGGTCCTTGTGTTATACTGTTGCTAAAACAACCTTGTGGTGGCCTAAGACTTTTGCACAGTGCAAGTTGTACATTACAGTACAACTGTAGTTTTATACTATGCATTGTAAGTTTGCGTTTTCCTAACGCTCACAAACCTGTATAAACTTTACAGTTCAGAAGGCATAATTCACCGCCGCTCCACAGCCCAACGACAAAGTGCTTTACACCACCGCCCCATGTGCCGCTCTGCTCTGGATAGTGTTTTGAAGTAACATGGCAATATTATACAGTAGAACATCTGTACAGCAGCACTATAAATGGCATGTGATATTTTTTATCTTTACAGATCATAAACCTGACACACAATAACGCGCGCCTACGTTTATTCCTGGCTGTTGTTTTTTTTTTTTTTTTTCTTTTCTTTTTTTTTTTCCAAAGCCATAATCTTTTTTAAGATGAGAAAACAGGAATTAGAAAACATCTCCAGATTGCGTCGCGTGTGAGAACGGGGCTTTCTGACAGCTGAGGTGGGCACGTCTGTATATTTATCTGTATATTTATCCTCATACGCACACAGGAACTAAAAGGAACACGGTCACAAAAGCTCCCAAAGTCGAGACCGCAAATTAGAGGCCTCTGCTGCGCCAAGAAACCAGGACGAAAGTCAAAACAAAGTTCCCTTTAGTTCGAACATTGAAACCTGTCAAAATAAAAACCAGCTTCAGGCCATAAGGGTTCAACATACGAGGCTGCAGGAAGAGCTGCAAAAAAATGTACATTAATTAAGACTTTAATGCTACAAAAAAAGTCCTTAATTTTTATATATATATATATATATATATATATATATTAAACACAAAAACACAACAGTGATTATATTTGCTCATATTATACAAGGTTGTAATATAAAAATGCAGTGATATTACATCATTACTTCAAACTGATAAATACACACTGCTCAAAAAAACGAGGGGGATATTTCAAAATGAACATGAAGCCGATAAAAAAAAAGGAGAATTGTGTTTTATTTTATTAAACAAGGTGATCAGAAAAGCAAGCTGGTCCGGAGCGCCCCCGCATTGGCTGTTCCGTGGGGTGTGGGGTCACCCAAGAGTGTCAAAACACACTGAAAGTGATGGAACATGGACAGGATCAGATTGTCCAGCAGTTCTTACGGGATCCTGTTCGTATTCGTTTTGAAATATATGTAACGCATTAATAATATCATAAAAATACGTACGTATGTAGTTTTTGTCTTGCTATTATTTTTCGTCTTGTTTTCTATTATCGTAGTATCTATGTATGCATTGTACTTATCTATTTTTAATTCTGTTTTTAATTCTACGGACAGTCCCGGAGCAGCCGCTCTACATTTGACAGCTACAACAAGGACAAAACCCTGAATCTAGAGCATTCGACGATAAAATAATAATATTTACAGGGTTACATAAACCTGATCTAATGGAAGTTAGTTCCGATAAAACATAAACCATGCTAAATCATCAAGCAATACAATTGAACTGGACATTTAATCGATGGACATTTTAGCAAGCAACGTAGCATTTTTTAGAAAAAAATAACTGATCAGATTAAATAAAGCACAAGGCTGTTAATCAGTCATAAGCATAAATGATCTTTCCATTATTGGTACCAATGTTTTCGGGAGGTTTGTGCTCGTCACACGGGGAAACCCTGTGGTCTGGCTCGCACCACAGACCCGACCCACTTGACCCAAGGACCTCTGAGTCCCCGAAGCATCTGCCGAGGTGAAACACAACGGAAAAAGCGCAGACAGGAGCGGCACGTCCAGAAGGGACACGTGGAATTGGACGATTTCATTCATGCCGCATGCCGTTAGTGGCACTAAAATGCATTTAGGATCCCGGCAACGTTTCAGCAGTCGCATCAGGAACTATTTGAATCATAATAATTGTTAATGATAAATCATTCTGGACGCCAGTCTGTGTCGACGATATCTAACATTTTTATGACAATATATTAAATATAAACTGGTCACGACAGCTGTGCGGATTTTACACTGCGACGCCAATCTACGTGCGAAAAGGCGACACCGGAGGACTGAGATTGTCTGTGCATGTGACGGCTTAGATGAAAGTAAACGATGAAACAAATGCACGTACCTCCCTTCTAACTCCGTTTTTAGTGGAGTCCCATGACTTTCCAGTTACAACGGAAAATACCAGGTTCCTCTGTTGTTTCAAACCCTACCATGAATAACCTAGTTCATTTACAGACAGCATCTTTACAATTCTCTCTCTCTCTCTCTCTTTCTCTCTCACACACACACACACACACACACACACACGCATAGCGCCCTGGATTAATCTAAGCAGGTCATCTCCCCTGCACCGTGGATCACACCGCGAGCGTTTAGGGGCCAGCGTGAGGGTGGACAAAAGCGGCGACCCATAATGCACTGCAGCAACGTGAACCCGCACAGCTACTGTTTCTGATCAAAGACTGCACACGTGAACTGAAACTGCTAACCATCTCAAGCCCTCTTACATTCCCACGTCTAAACTCCGCTTTCTGTTTTGTGCGTTTTTGCAGTTCTGTTAAATTTCGAGACGAAAAATGGAACAGCTTTGCAGGGCCCGAACATTTCATTCCGGACCCGAGCGCAGGCTGTTTTTTTTTTTTTTTTTTTTTTTTCTTTCTTCTTTTTTTTCCAAAAAGAAAATTTCGTTTATTTATTTCCGCTCGAAATACAGTTTAGTTGCAGGTTGCATTGTGAATACGTTATTTATTGCTAACGAGGACGAAGGTGATTGAAATTAGCTTAATATGAACTTAATTCGTTTGAATGGATGAATAATAGTTAGGCAATACTTGAATGTATTATTTGCTATTTAATACTCTATTTAAAAAATGTTTTATTCATTATTTATTGGGGGGGAAACGTTTATATTCCAACCTGTTTTTCTGTAGTACGTCATGCATAATTTATATAATGGAATATATGATTATTGATATGCAATAACGTGTAATGTATTATTTTATTTCATATATTTACCGTTGAGTCGAATTGATTTATAATAATTTACAACCAAACCTGAGCACATTTACGTGATAATCAGAAATAAGACTGACACACTGTTATATGAATGTTATATTAAGTTTCAACTAGATGTTTATTTTGCATTTAATTCCAGCTATTTGCACTTCTTTGTCCACATCGCAATCACGGAACGTTCCGAACAAGAATCATGCTGATGTTATGTGTTGCATCACATTTAGGTTTAAATAAATACGAATTCATAACGGTACTTAACGCTTAATCACTATAAATAACGAACATAACTCTTCAGGACTCGTCAAGGGGTCAGAATTTAACGTCTAGGACGCTAAAGGGAGAGATCGGGACTTGACCTGTTTGTAAAAAAAAAAACCCCAAAAAACAGCTAACATGAGATGAAGACAATCACTTCATTCCTGAGGTTATTTATCAGATGAAACTCTTCATATACGATCTCACAAAAAGGGGGGGGAAAAAAAGCCACACGCTTATATCAATGTACAAAAATCTAACTGCTGCACTTTTTAGAGCACCGGTCCTGTCTGATAGGCTCTGGCCCTTTTTGTTTTCCATAGATAAAATCACAGCCTGCGTTTGTCCTTACCTATCAGGCTTGCTTGCGTGTGACGCTGACCTGGCTGTCAAGCCTGAAGCAAATGCACGATGATTTAGGGGTAGATACATCCAGACTAAACCAACCCCACCTCCCCACAACCACCGTGTTTAGGTCAGGGTGTCAGTAATGACAGGGTTAGCGGGGTGTGGGGGGGGGGGGGAGAGAGAGAGGAGGGTTAGGTTTGTATTGTCACTTTGTTCAAAACAACGTTCAGACATAAACACCAGCTTTAACCATGCATTTGTCACACTGCTCTGCTCCCGCTGCCTTTAGGTTTATAGTTCGTTTCCTTATTGGAAATGCTGAGATCGAAAGAATATTTAAAGCATGCTCGTCTTTCTTTGTCTGAGGCCGTTTCAGACTTTGCGTGTTGCCATGGCAAAAGGATAACTGACAGGGCAAGGGTAAATAACAAATAACAAATAATAAATAACAGGGCAAAACTTCCAAGTCGATTCTATAGAGCATCTCCTGATATCAAGGGGCCAATCTCAATTTGGGCAAGCTTAGGGGGACAGTGGAAAGGAAAAACTCCCGAAATCCATCGCAGGGCACACAGTCACCTACTAAGGGCCACTTTTAGAGATGCCAATTAACCTAACACCCATGTCGCTGGACTGTGGGAGGAAACCGGAGTGCCCGGAGTATACCTGCGCAGACACGGGGAGGCTCCACACAGAAAGGACCAAGGTCGCTCCACCCTGGGTTTGAACCCTGGACCTTCTTGCCGTGAGGCGTCGGTGCCGCCCCACCGAGTCATTCCCTATCCCCCAAACCACCCCCCCCCCGCGTGCCGCCCTAAATAAACAAACAAACACACACACACAAACAGGAAATCGATCTGCATGGTCACATAAACATGTTTGCACTCACGGTGTTCCATTAGCGCACACAGACTCACACACACACACACACACACATCCACTTTTACACCGTGTACCTTCACATACACCTCCACACACACCTCAGACAGAGTGAGACAGTCTCGCTGTAGCTCGCTTCCAACACACCATGGCTGAGGAGAAACTCTTCCTTAATAGATAAGCAAACGATTCACGCAGAAACGGTTAAATGAGCTCAAGCATATTCTTTCAGGCCCGAACTCCGCCGAGCTGCAGTTGCTGAAGGCTTTATCCGCGTCCATGAGCGCTCGAAGTCACCTCAGCGACACGCTGTTCTGGCTGAAGGAGCGATGGGCGGATGAGCAAATGAACGAGAGCGATACGAGATGATGATAGTGAGAGAGAAGGAGAGGTGTGAGGTTGTTTCACCGAGAGCAGCTGTATGGAGGACATGGTGGGTGGAAGTGGCGGAGGCCGTGGGTGATCTCTGGCTACAACTGCCAAGCGCCCATTAGCTCTCACACCAACACGACACCAAGCACTTCGGCTGCACCAAACACCTACTGAAGCTCAGTCAGAAACGCACACCGACACCACTCTGGAGCACACCGAGGTGACGGCAAACTCTGGAACTTTCCGACTATGAGACGCGCTCGCTGGGACAATTAGCTAACGCCGCCCACGCGATGGTTGGTTATGTAATACGTTGAGTGGCACCGTTTAATTGATGCCTTTAATTGATTCCTAAATGGGACTTGAATTGTGAAATGACTCATTTAGTGAGGAGCATGTGGAGGTACTGCTCAATAGCTAGGGGTGAGCCATACTGAAAATCTCAAAATCGCAACCTGGCGGTAATTCGACGATGTTTTTGGCAGCGTAGGTCTTCTGTTCAAGAGTTCCCCGAACCCATCTCTCCTGCCATGGCTTGCCATCGTTTGCCTTTATTGTCAGAAGGCCCCTTTTAGCAGAATGACTCCGCCGAGGTTTGCTGAGTGTGTTTTTGCGCTGGTACCTTGGCGGGATTAAGCCTGTCGTCTACAGCCGACTCCCAAATTTGTCGTGACTGTCAAACAGCGACACGGTTTTGTTTTTTCAAAGCCAATTCTACTCAGCCATTCAATCTAACGACGGACAGCGGAACCTCGGAACTCGAACTTTATTGGCCATTTCAATTCGGATTCGTTGGAAATACGGGACAAATTTCCCTCCGAGAGGTAAAGAAAGCAGGATTAGTCCACTTCTGACCCTCCCAAGAGTATCGTTATGACTGTATTCGTATGACAACTTGTTCAACGCGTGAACAAAGCAAAGGATAAAATGAAGAAAGACACGAAATCACCGATATTTTGACACGGACGGTGTGTCTGAAATCGCTCCTGTGAACTGATATTTTGGTGGCCACTTTATGCTCATATGTTATACGTTATGCTATTTCTTCTCATTCTTTTATTTGACGTTACTGGTGCAGTATCGCCACCGGCTGAACTGGATTCCGTGGATTGTGGTTAGAAGGCTGCACCCTGTTTACTCATTTGTGTGTCATCCAGGGTGCCTAGGTGCTCAACCGGAGTTTCTTATTCAAATTTGGGGGTGAAACAAATCAGGATGGACCCTGCAATGTCCAAATTGTTTGAGCGTGGAAGGGTCAGAGGTTCCACTGTGGACTGCGAGGCTGGTGGAGCTTCCAGTTGCCTTGATTTGCGTGTCCATGCAACCTGGCATATGAGAATGTGAGACTTTTTCAGAAGTTGGAAAACGTTGAAGACCCTCAACTTGCTTTACAAATCGAATCAAATCCATCGCACGGTTTGCAGAATTGACCAAGATAGAACTGGATGCACCTTTGTTCTCCCGCCACGGGTTTATATTCATGTCTGGAGATGCTGAACACACGTTCCCCTGCCAGGCCGCCTGGGTGTATGCTTGATTGTTAATTTAGGCAATGCCATAGAGAAGTGACCTTAGGACTAGTGCTTTGGAAGTTTCAGGCCACTGGTGGTGGTGGTGGTGGTGGTGGTGGCAGTGTGTGTGTGTGTTGTATATTTAGGTAAAGCCTGGGTCCCGGGTTGGTGTGGTGTAGGAGGGTCGGGTGGACGAGCCCATCTGGGGAGCTGAATTGTAGGTTGCCTGCTCGCGCCTAGACTTAAGCTATGATAAGTAATGAGAGTGGTGCGGCCCGAAATAGCCCCCCCCTCCCCGCTCTGTGGTCCTGCCTGACCAGCTCCGTGCTCCCTCCTGCCTCCTCCACTCTGGTTAGCATCCTGGCTAAATTTGTTTGTCGTGCTCCTGTAATTAAGCCTCTGTGTGTGTAAGAGAGAGAGAGCTGGAGCTTTCCGATACACGCTGGCAGCTGGCTTTGAGTCCCAACTTGCCGCCTCCCCGAGGACGCCCATGGCCTGCAGTGTATGATTAGCTACAAGGTGCTATTTGGTGGTGCGTGCGAGTGCCCTGTCTCCTGCGGGTCATCGTAATGAGAACGTGCTCCTCATGCTAATCTTCGGAACAGGTTATGGATTGGATGGATCATCTTTGGGTGCCTAGGTGACCCACTTTAAACGAACATGCCAGCATCGGGGCTATTACCCCAGACAGCTCTCTTAATGGCATCCCTGCGCCGAGTAATGAACGGAAACAGTCTGGAGACCAGCGAGGTTTTGTGCACGCGACGTCCCGGCTTTATTATTTTCGGGGGCATCATAGCACATCTTGCAGTGTTGGGGCCGCCTTAGCTCCAAAATCAAAGCTCCAGGTTTATTCCAAACCTCCAGTTAACTTAATCCATAACTGTCCTAACGACTTCCACAACTACCCTTATGCTTCCACCACGACTTCTACTCGCACCCTTTAACTAACCCTAACCATATCCTTAGATTTCTACCACAACTGGCCTTAGTCTTCAACCACTGCCCCTAGCATTCCACCGCCCTTACACATCCTTCACAACCGGCCGTACGCTTTCACTACAGCTGCTCTTATACGTCTGCCACAACGGCCTGTAGACTTCTACCACAGCTAGTCTGGTCTTAAACTTCTACCACAATTTCCCACTGCAACTGGCCCTCAACTTTAACGGATGACCGCTCGGAGCTTTCCGGTGCAACTTCCCAAAAACGTCCAGCACAACTTCCAGAGGACTTGAACCACAGTTAACCTTACACTTCCAGCACAACTGCCCTTAGACTTATTGCACGTCTTCCCTAAAACAACCGCCACTACTAGTCTGTTCTTACCTTTCCCCTGCAACCGCCCTTAGACCGAGACTTCACCTTGTGCCATAAGACGAACGACCCTCAACCATCCTTAGATTTCCACCACAGCTGCCCCCGGGCTTCAACTTCAACTGCTCCACACTACTCTTGTCACCTTAGAGATAACATTGCAGACATTTCGCCCATGGACGTACAGTGAAGCGCTAGGCTAGCATTAAAGGAGAAAAAGTTCGACCAGGTAGGCAGTTCGGGGCGATATGAGCTCAGCACTTCACTCTGTCCGCCCAGTTGTGGCACCACCAACACGGTACTACACACGCACGGCCCTCTCCTCCACGCGTCCCTGAATCATGCATTATATAAGAGAGAATAACACGCTAAATACACACACATAAAACCAGAGTGGAACGGTCTTTCTGTAATACAGTAGCACTCCAGCATTTCACTGCCGACAATCTGAGCATGTGTTATTACAACAAAGCACGAGCTTCTGTTGTTCTGCGCATTTAACGCTCGAAGACAACGACGGAAAACAGATGAGTGATTAAAAACAGCATAAAGCTATTAAAGGTGAACTCCTAGAGCTAAATTACAGCTGCCAGATGATGATGATGATGATTTATGACTGGTACCGGTTTCATTAGCACCAACGCTGTCGGGCGATGTTTTGTCTGGCTTGCAGTCTATTTTGAATTTGTAAATTTTTTGGCTGTCATGTAAAAGAGACCAGAGCTGATTTGTTCATTCATTTTTCTTTTCTTTTAATTCATTAATTTATGAATGAGTAGTTTCTGTGGCTCGGCGGCTGTGTGATCAAAACATAATGAAACGAAATCAAGATTTCATGCTTTCTGCACTGCGTAATTGAATAGATTTTTTTTTTGTCTTCCTTTAACTGTTTTCCATTTAGCTACGATATGGCCGAGGTGGCGTTTGTAACTCATTTCCGCTCTTGGAAAATGATCGGCTCGAGCCGATTCTGAACTTACGAGTGAGTGTCAGCAGTACATGGGAAATGAATGAGGCTAAACAGAGCTGAAAAATATGTTTGTCCGAGTTCCTGTGGGTCTATATGACTGGATCCAACACAAGATACGTATTAAATGTATGTTATATTAATATATATCATTAAAATTAAGGCTTAATGAGGGTGTGAGTGCAACCACAGCTGTGCATTTTGATTCAGCCTCCATATCCTACAGAAAAGAAGCCGATCTCTGCATCACATCTGCCATGTACATTCACCACAGCACTCCCTCCTGCAGCTCTCACTTTGCACTTTGCATACAACCTCTGACCCAAAAAAAGGCAGCCAGACTCATAATGAAAGGCTTCCTCTAACCCAAAGGAACTATCATGTTTTCCCCTCTGGCTGCTCCATCCCGAGCCGACCTCGCCGAGCTCCTGTCCTCACACAACACAGGTTCACCCTCCTCCTTTCTGCGGAGTTCCATACCGATACGGATATATTTAGTTTCAATAAGCAGCTCTGACTGTACGGGAGTGACCACCAGGCGTGACTTCCACCGACAGATCTTTGCTTGGATATCAGTCTAAACGCCAGCCGTGCCTTAGTTTGTAATGGCCGTTAAGCTTCGCAGGAGTAGCCATGCTTCCAAACTCAGTCAGGAACTCCTAATGAACCCTACAGCAAGATCCACAGTTTTGCAGAACCCTCTTGACCCGTTCGTAAACTCTGCTGTAAGAAGGATGCAGAGCTGGGTCTGTGGTGCAGGCAGAACAGGGGCATCCCTGCATGACAGGAATAAGTAAGCCACAGAGGAACGTTCAAATCAAACTTAATTGGTTTACGATATCATACCTGTCATACAGGACCGGGGTGGCCTAGCGGTTAAGGTACTGGACTATGGACCAGAAGGTCCAAGTGGGTTCAAAACCCACCTCTGCCACAGTCGGGTCCCTGAGCAAGACCCTTAACCCACGATGGCTTGGGTTGTAGGACTGTATGAAATGTAAGTCACTCTGGATAAGGGCGTCTGCTAAATGACGGAAATGTAAATGTAAATAATGGACCAGTTCAATGTGCAACATCGGGCAAATAAAAAAAGGGTTCGATTTCCGAGGTTCCGCTCCATGTAGTACTAGTACGGTACAGTATACCTGGTAGGTATTGGTAGATACACCTTAGGAGAAAGCCATTCCTGCCCCACCTCAGTGTAATTGTATCTCACCCCTGCGCATTCCTGTGAAAATACACTAACCCCATTTTGCACATTCAGCGAAACGGCCTCTCCTGAAGGCTTCTCTGGCTTATCTTTACAAAACCTCGATCTCACCTAAACCTGACAATTTTACTAATGCTGCAGCGTGGGTGGAAGACCTCGAGCACATTTTCTCTCCAAACTGCTGCCCACTTGTTTAGACGATTACTGCAATCTCTGCTGGGTTGGCACCATTGCGTTTGATGTGTACCACAACTATTCTTCTGGTCAGATGTTGTAATTGTCTAATGCTGCCATGAGTACACACACACACACACCGTAAAAGGGTTCTCAAGGAACGCCCATGGAGACCGCGCCGGGCCGTCCTTTTGCAACACGTGGATCGTCGCTGATCTTGACAGATCTTCTCCTGGTAGCTTGCTGTAAACAAACAGTAAAACCGCTGGAGCTTTCTGAGTTGAGACACTTCCTCGAGGAACCGGAGCGATCAGTGCTTTAGAAACCGCCAGCCTGCTTCGTTTTGGCGCTCTGATGAAAGAGCAATGGGAGCGGCACAACAGCCCGTTTTGTCCACAGGAGGTTTTGGCGAGGGCCACCAGAGGCACGGAGCTCAATGAGGGTCCGAGGAGGTGCCACACCCGGCCGTGCCCGGCGAGGCCCAAACACATGAGGCTATTTAAGTCGACACCGCCACGGCACTTCTGGCTGCCTCTACCACTGACCTCCCCTTTCTACCACGGCCCACTGGCAGCCACCAGGGGTGATTATGTTCCGGATATAGAGCTACATCATACGAGACCTGTGGTTCTCTCTTCCAGCGCTGGAGTTTCCCTGCTTTGACATATTTAATACACATATTGGGAATGACTGGTTAATTAGCTAATACGCGTGTTTAATCTGGAGACAACAAGTAGTACTGGCATATTTGGAAAGTGGGTTCGACTCCTTTTTACGATTTCAGGAGCGGGTCTGTGATGAACTGGCACCCAGACCAGAGTGTGCCTCTCGCTCTCCCGCTTGGGTCATCAGTTCATCGTTGGCCTGACCAGCGTGACCTGGCTGAATGGCACCAACTCAGGTTACCATGGTAACAGGCTAGCAAATTGCCCCTGCGCCACCCGAGTGCCTGCATATAATCTCCGACAACAACAGTTCAGCGTATTTAATGACAATGAACTGGGCTCGGGACTATAGACATAGACCTAGCCACAGCCTGTGTGGCATTTGCATGTTCTCCCCGTCCACACCGATACTCAGTACCCAGTACTCAGTACCCAGGTACTCCTGTTACCTCCCAAATGCTCTGTGAGGTGTCTCAGCGTGGGTGCATGCCCTGCCATTCACCGATGGGCCCTGTCTCACATCCCGGACCGCTGACTAGTCCATTGCAGGGCATTCACACACTTTAGAGACAGCAGATGACCTGACATGTGTCTGTGGAATGTGGGAAAAACCCATGCATCCACAAGGAGAACATACAAACTCTATAAGCCCTGCCCCATCGCGCCACCTTGCCTTCGATGTATTTCTGCAAATCTCCTGCTCCCTAACTCTTTATTTGCCCAGCATATCGGGTACAGCTTGGGCATCCTGAAGGTCTTTGGTGTCCAAACAGTTCTCGCCATGACATCAGTTAAGTTCCGGGGCCACCATTGGCTCTGGAAAGTCCAGATTTGTGTGGGTTTTTTTTTGCTATCGAATAAGCTTACGTGGTTGTACTTTGGGCATAACAAGCAGACACAGATGGACGGAGAGAGATATGAACAACCAACCGCTCTGGAGTTACCGCTATGGAAAAAAAAAAGATCTTTTTTTGGGCGAAAAACACCCCAAAAATTTCTGAAAGACAAAATCAAGACGTTATCGATGAGCCCATTCAGATGAGATAAATGGTTGAACTTCCTGTAAGTTAACCCACATAAAGCAGGCGCTACTACAAAGCTTATACAAAATTTAATGTCAATCAACATCACACATCCTGCTGAAGAACAAACACCTTGTCATCGCTCTGTATTTCAGCTGAAATAGAAGGTCCCTCAACTGTACTGCCTCGTCAATGGTTCTCAATTCAATCAAAGTGTTTCTGTACGGTACAAAATGTAAATTATTAGCTGTGGTAACACCGTGATCTAAAGGCGATAGGTTCGATAGGTGCAGCTCTAACCAGTGGCAGGAGCTGTTGGCTAACAGCCTCGCGCCGGCGTGTTCAGGCACGAGAGCGTGATCGAGCAGGCGTGTGTTGGCGTGAGGGGTACCAGGGCCTGAATCTTCCCACCTACCCCTGGGGAGAGAATGAGACAAACTGAAGGGTGTAAAAAAAAAGTCAGTAGGAAAAATAGAGCAAAGGAGGCATGGGGGAGATGGAGAGTAAAAAGGGAGAAAAAAAAGAAAGATAGAGGGATGTGTGTATGTGAAAGTGTGTAGGAGAGGCTAGGAAAAACATTCAGCTTGGCAGTAATATCACAGGATAGAGAATGAGAGAGAGAGAGAGAGAGAGCGAGAGAGAAGAGAGAGAGAGAGAGAGAGAGAGAGAGAGACAGAGAGAGAGAGAGAGAGAGAGACACAGATA
>JAUZST010004404.1:0-16339 GCA_034779995.1 Parotocinclus haroldoi | reverse complement strand
AGTTTGCTCACCATCAGCCAGTTCAATTCAATTGTGTTTTACTAGGCAAAATATGCTCTTTTTTTTGTCCCACACACTAAAGAAATACTCAGTCACACAGACTGTGGTAGCCTAGCGGTTAAGGTACCGGACTCAGGACTAGAAGGTCTAGGGTTCAAATCCTACCTCTGCCAAGCTGTCACAGTTGGGTCCTTGAGCAAGATCCTTAATCCACAATTGCTTGGATTGATTCTGGGTTGGTTCTGAGTTAACCACTTGCACCACGGTGCCACCCTCTTTGGGTACATGCTCTTCTGAATGGATAAGTATATCCATATTGCTTTTTTACTGTTTGCATTATTTTTGGTCATCATAAGACTCTAGACATAAGAGTCTAGTGCTTTTTACAGACATGTACAAATCCTGACTGTGAACGACTGGTGTTAGCAGTTAGCAGAGTAGGATATTTAACCGTACGTTTGGAATTTGCTGTTGTACTGTGTGTATTTGTCAGGCAGAAGTAGTTACTTGCAGGAGTGTTCTTTGGGGACATGTAAGTTACAAGGTGCTTTGATGTGACTGCAATCGTATTGATGCGACTAATATATGATTAAAGTAGAATAAATGGTTTCATATTAAATCCCCTGATAAAACCGCTACTGTGTGAACAATAAACTCTGTCTGTAAAGCCTGAACATTCACTGCTTTGTTCAGAGTTGGCAGATCTCTGAATAAATCATCCCTATACCCCTTACGAACATAATGCTTAAAACACACGATTCCCACACATCCTACACTCACCAATCTCTTTTAGGTACGTCTTGTTTCTACGCTTATTACATTAGCAGTTCCACTTTGTAGCTCTATATACAGTTACACACTGTAGTCCAGCTGTTCTATACATACTTTGTTCGCCTTATTTACGCTGCTCCCCAATGGTCCGGACCCCCACAGATCAGGTACTATTTGGGTGGATCATTCTCAGCCTTGCAGTGACACCGATGTGGTGGTAGTGTGTTAGCGTGTGTATGTGTTGTGCTGTTATGAGCGGATCAGGCAGCAGTGCTGCTTAAGTTTTTAAACGCTTTTCACTTACTTTACAGTCTATTAGACAAATCTACCTTATTGCTCTACCTAATGGATGTAAAGTCAATAGCACATCATCGTACAGTTTATGTTAGCCATCCTCTAAACCTTCACTGCCCACAGGATGCTGGTGGCTGGTAATTTTTGGTTGTTGGGATTATTTTCAGGCCAGCAGTGATGACGAGGTGATTAGAAACTCCAGCAGCACTGTTGTGTCTTATATTCTCATACCAGAACAACACACACAGCCACACAAGTGCTACATTTACATTTAAGGCATTTAGCAGACGCCCTTATCCAAAGCGATTTACAACTTATACAGCCTTACAATCCAAGCAGTTGTGGGTTAAGGGCCTTGCTTAAGGACCCAACAGTGACAGTGAGAGGAGTGACAGTTCCGCCCATGGAGATCGGGTCCCCTGTTGAGTCTTGGCTCCTCCCAAGGTTTCTTCCTACCATTTTAGGGAGTTTTTCCTTGTCACTGACGCCCTAGGCTTGCTCAACTTTGGATTGGCCTTTTAGATAATGTATTATTGTAAAGCTGCTTTGAGACGATGCTACATTGTAAAATGCACTATATAAATAAAATTGAATTGAATTGAACAGTTTGGCAGAGGTGGAATTTGAACCCTGGACCATCAGGTCTATCAGGTCCAGAGTATGTGTGTATGTACATTATCTGGTAATAATTTGGAAACACTGCAAACAAATACTAACATCTAGAGTGGTTGTTCATGTCATAAATATGGCACGTTTTTAGAATGGAGCATTGAACAAGCCTTAGGCCGACAGTGGCAAGGTAAAACTTCCTGAATGTGGAAGGACGAAACCTAGGAAGGTATCAAAACTCAAAAAGGGACCCGTCCTTCTTAGGTGGCCTAGATGTTAACTGAATATCAAAGAAAGTTGTTTGATTACATAAAGTACGCATGAAAGTGCCCCACATTGACTGTTCGTAGGGTGCGTAGGGTGTATGGTCACCCCAGAGTGCCAAAACGCACTGACAGTCATGGGGCATTGACAGGATCAGATTGGTTAGCAGTTCTTGTGAGATCCTCTCCGTATTCATATTGAAATATCTTCTCATTTTTATAAAAAGACAGTTTTGTTCCAAATGAGTTGTTTGTGAGTGTGTGCAAGTAGGACTCGATGCACTGCACGCAACTCTACTGTAAGATACGATAACATTTTACTAATCTCATGTAACAGAAAAGGTAAGTCAAAGTTTGGAAAACACAGCTGATATTAAATAAATCAACACATGGAAAACATTACAGTGTCTTCATAACTGAGTCAGAACTAGTTCACTAGTGGGCAGCACGGGGGCTCGGTGGGGTAGCACCGCTGCCTCACAACAAGAAGGTCCCGGGTTCGATCCCAGGGTGGAGCAGCCTGGGTCCTTTCTGTGTGGAGTCTGCATGTACTCCCCGTGTCTGTGTGGGTTTCCTCCCACAGTCCAAAGACATGCATGTTGGGTTAATTGGTGTCTTGAAATTGTCATTGACTTTTGTATGCAAACACCCCAGCTGTGTAACTGGAGCTGCACGCCGGTCCCAAGCTTGGATGAATGGGTAGGGGTGGGGAAAGCAATAGCAAATTTCCTGCCAAAAAACTTCAAGGATCACATCGATGAAAGACCGAGAGTCGGCCACGACTGTACGGTAAATCCAATCCAAGTTCACCATTATCCCATTTATCATTGTTATATAATATGTCATCCGGTTTTGCCATTTCCCAGTTAATAAAAGGCCACTGTACATACATATAGTTTAATTAAATTATGCAGGCTCGACTTTATTTGCATGTGATCATGACAGAGAATAAAGCAAAACACTAGAGATAATGGAGAATCTTTTATGCACTACAGTTAATATAATTACCTAAATAATTAAAGGCCTTGTAGTGTAAATGCTTCTCATTAGCAATTAGTGCAGAAGAAAGATTTATCCCTGTAAATGCTGGACACGGTAATGGAAAGCCATTCAGTGCAAAAAAAGATAGAGAGCATAATCCACAGCTACATGCCTGACATGTGCGAGCTCATTTTGATAGATGTTAATGGCATATAATTATGGAACAGTGCTATTAAGCAATGTGATTTTACAAGGGGCCCCGTTGCCCCCTGGTGCACTGGCCTGATTGCTGAGTGTGTTTCCCTAATGAATGGAAATGCATGTGTGTTTGGCGTGATGGGAATGATCAAACCATGAGCGAGAAATATCACATCTAAACCTGAGAATTCAGAGTCTGCTTAACCGCACACAAGCTTCAGAAGCCACCAATACACATGGCTCAGCCATACGATGATACGGTGACCCTATTCCTTATGGGCTTGGTGTACCATTTAGGCTGTAAAAGAGCCTCCACCTTCTTCAGGATATTAGGAAATTACCAATGGGGAATAAATGGAGCTTTGTCTCAAAGCAGCTTAACAACATTGTATTATGTTAAAAGGCCAATCCCAAACTGGACAGGCCTAGGCCAACAGTGGCAAGGAAAACTCCCTTGGGAAGAAGGGAGGGAAGAAACCTTGGAGGGGACCAAGACTCAAAAAGGGACCCATACTTCTTGAGTGGCCTAGATGTAAACAGAAAGTTGTTTGATTACGCAAATGAGATGCAAAATCAATTATGGTGATTGAGTAGCAAATGACAAACTGATGGACGTGAATAGAAGTGTGTCAAACTGAACGAAAGTGCCCCACATTGACTGTTCGTAGGGTGTATGGTCACCCAAGAGTGCCAAAACACACTGACAGTCGTGGGGCATGGACAGGATCAGATAGTAAAGCGGTTCTTGTGAGATCCTCTACGTATCTATACTGAAATATCCCCTCATCAAATAATCCCCATATTAAAAGCACTAATTATGTCACATTCTGATGTTGAGTGACAAGGTCAGTGTTCGAGTTCATACAAAAAAGTGGTTGGACAACTTAAGTCAGGCCAATGCAGATTTATCTCTGTAGTGGATTTTACAATGGAGCTTTAGAATTTTTTTTATCATCTTCTATCATCAAAGGCCAATCCCAATGAAAATGAGCAAACCTAGGACGTGCAAGGAAAACGTTATAAGGAAGAAACACTGGGAGGACACCTCTCTGGGTGGCCTGGATGTTAAAATGTAAAAATAAATCCATGTTACCAAATTAATAACAGTCATACTTTAGATAATAAATAACTGTTAGCAAATAAAACGTTATATTAAAATATAATTCTTCAAATAAAACATGTTGACTAATGAGCTAGAGAACGTGACATATTTAGGAAGAGTATAATCAAATACAGCATATAAAACTACAACATATAAGACATTTGTGAAAACAAATAATAATAATATTGAATAGAATAATGTAAAACTGTGCAAATAGGCCTAATTAGGACTGATAAACAGAGTATCATAATACAGTCCATCTGTTTCTCTGCATACTAGTTATAGACCAGTTGCAGTAGTGCTGTAAAAAGTGTTAAGCCACCATTAGATTAGATTATATCACTGTTTTAGTAAGAAAGGGGAAACAAATTTAATGCTCAGAAAGATTGAAATGGAAAAAAATGAATAAATGGAAACAAGTGCAATGTGTTATATTTGGCCATTAAACCAACAAAACTAATGAAGGCCTAAGACTTTTGCACATTACTGCTTCTGTATGCAGTGTCTATAAAGTAAATTCCATTTCAATACATTTGTTTTTAGATTTTTAAGAGGCATACAAAGTCCTTTATGTTTCCCCCAAGTACAGTGTTGAGTCTTGTGATCATAGAAGCTGTTTTAAATGTTAAAAGTTAAAAATATCTTATAGACACCTTGCGTATAGACACTGTGTATGTGTGAGTATATATGCAGAGTGGCAATTACATTATTTTGCCTAATCCTAATTAAAGTTTAATCCGCAGGTCAATCAGATCTGTACATTATATTGTCTTGGAGCTATTTGAAGATTGTGAATGAGGGTCGGTCGTTACCCCTTTGGGTAACAGTGTCATAGTTACCTGTTCTCTCTGTGTTTTAGGGTTTGGAGAGGGAGGAACAGCTGAGGTGTCGTGTCTGTCATTCAGAGGTAAGACCTTCATACGTACATTAATACAGAAGGTGTTGCTGCATTATCTGCAGAGCTGCTTGAATGAATGTGGTTTTGATTCTTTAGTTAGATTTGAAATTCTGGTTATTTAAATGATGTTATCGGTATAACAGACGAAAGTGATCCATTATCAGACTAAACATGAAGCAGATTTCATGGTTTTCTATATGTTTTAGTACAGGAAGTGAGGGAGGTTATATTTGTAGTAATCATACCCAACTTTTTTTATTAAAGGCTTTCTCATTCTTACAACATGTTGAAGTGTTTAGAGTTCCACCTAGCTGCCCTATTATGATAAAGAAAGTTTTGGACTTTATTTAACTTTTTACTTTTTCTAACAATCTAAACAGCTGTAACAAGAATAACTTTGGTTACTTTCATTGGAAGCTTTTCTAGTTTTAATTTGCTTCGGCCTTTCTTCTGGATAAGTTTTGAAATTGATTTAGATTTTCTGGTGTAATTTTGTATTTTTGTTAATCAAGTCTATTTTAGCATTTATCAACTGCTTACTTTCTATTTTATTTTATTTTAGTACCGAAATGGATATCCATCTATCTGTCTGTCTACCTGACTTAGAGTCCATATGTAGGCATAAAATGTACTGTATTTGTTTCTGCTATGCACAATTTCAGGAGTTTCTGGCTTGAACTGGCAACTTAACTGAACATTTATCTTGTTGGTACAATGTGCAGGTGTACAGATAGCAGGTGAGTTCATTTTAGGCCATGTAAATTGACTTGACCGTAACAAGAAAGAGCATTTGTAATGAATGAATGAATGAATGAATGAATGAATAAATAAATTAATTATCTACAGTTTTGGCCAAAAGTTTTTAGAATGGCACATAATTTTTGTTTATGGTGACAATCAGTGTTAACTATAGATTATGAAGAGTGATCAGATGAATGCAATGAATGAATGCCATGAAAATAACCAGAAACATTACTGAATTCCAGCAACTGCATTTCAGCCCTACAAAATTGCCTGCTAACATCATTTTAGGTATTTCGGTAGCTCAGGAGGAAACGTTAATAAGGACAAGACGCTGATATGACTTTGTCATGTTGAGTAGAAGAAATGAAAGAGTCAAAAAGAAAAAGGATGAGTCTTTTGTTTGACTGGTGAGTCAAGTCTTTGCCTGAACTGGATGTATTTGCCATTAAAAAGTACAAAAAACATACAGAATGCTTATAACTGGACTTCATTATACCATATAAACATGTGAACGATTCAAAATAACTGAGGCACCAAACTGGCGAAAACCTACATTTGTGCCATTCTCTAAACCTATGCCCACAACTGTATGTGTGTGTGTGCATACTGTATGCTGTGACACATTTTTGTAACCTGGTTGAACCCTGCCTAACCCTGCCCAAATGCTGAGGGTTAGTAAAACACGATATCAGGACAACAGCAGGAAAAATAACATGCTGAGGTAGGCAAGTTTATGTGGTGGGTGGTTACACAATGAGATAACAGAACATTGTAACTGAGGTTAGTCCAGGGAAGTCCAGTTTATGCTGGATAGTAAACTTTCAGATCGTTAGCCTTATATGCTCATCTAGTTGGGAAAAAAGGTAATGTTGAATTCTGGGTAACATGGTCTTCCTTGCCCACATACATGGATGAGCTCTATGTAGCTGGACCCTCCTGTCCATTGTTCTTACTTGCAGACCCAGGAAGCTTTGCTGCTATGGATCAGATAACATCTTGTCAAAGTCACTCAAGTTTTATGCCTGAACAGTTCTCCCACACCCAACAAGTCAACTATGAGAACTGCCTTTTTGATTATTGTCTACTACCAGACCTTAATGTGTAATTGTAACGAGAAAATCAGCGTTAATCATCATTTGGTCTGTGAGTGGTCATGATGTTTTGGGTCATCTGTGTATAAAATGTATCTGGCAGTCGGGTCATTTTGTGTGTGTATATGTGTGTGTATGTGTGTATGTGTGTGTGTGTGTGAATGAATGAGTGAGTACCGGGCTGTTCTTTAATCTCTAAGCAGAGAGTATTTAAGGCATTAATGGGACATGGTGTCTTGGAACGGAGCGAAACCCATCAGTCCAGCTCACTAATAAAACAAATGAGCAATCAGCTCTGTCTTCTGTTCGGACTGGGAACGGTCTACAAATGGCCATGTTGGTAATGCCTTTTATATGCCTTATGATCATCTGCTAATAATGTGCCAGGACACCCACGGTGGGGGGAGACAAAATAAATGATCGTAGTATTTGGCATGGGAAGCAAGCAATGGTAATTTCCCAATGCATATTCAGCATGCGAGCTGAAATTTAGCGCTCATTCCTGATACCACCCCGATGCTAATTCGGTGAGGCGAGGTCTCCGGCGGCACCGCAGGAACTCATTTGTGGGAAATGACAGATGTTGATGTGGCGACACACAGGAGGTCAGGGTTTCAGTGTGTGGGGGCCTCTGCACTCCACTTTCCGCCGGCCTCTGTGATGATTTCGGGGGTGGATTCATACTAGTGTGCAGGCTGAACCCCAGAGAAGGGCAATAAACAGGAGTGGCTACAGAAAAATGTCTTATAGAGTGTGAAAGAGATGGCGTCTTGTGGAAAGGATGTTTTGGTAACGTTGATAGATGATCAAACGCAAGGATTCAAAGGATTAGTTTTGTTTTGCCAGAGATTCAAAATCGTTTGAATCACAAGTCTAGTTTAGGTTTGTCTTCCACAAATTCTGTTAGCTAACAGTGTTGGAAATTATACATTTGAAAATACACTCATTGACAGGAAAAGTTAATGATTACTCCTGTAAATGATTACAGGGGTGGTCTTATTAGACACTGTGTCTTCCCAGAAGGTGGCGTAAAAGTATTTTCTCCACGATCTATAAAAATGCAGTCAGAGGCTACTTTTGGGTAGTGTACCTAGTAGTGAGAAATACTTAAGCACTAGACGTTCCTCTATTTCGCACTCAGACATTTTACCCAGTTGACTTTGAGGGGGCACATCATTGGATTGGGAGAAGCAGGATAGACATTTTGAAAAATTTACGACCATCCTGACCATTCTGAACTAGCTGTTCGAAAGTGTTGGGAGCTGTGGTTCCATGAGCGGATGCACTCGTGTAAAACAGGCTTCACACGGCTAAGACAGACCACCAATCGAGAGGATCATTTGATCAACTGACAAGCAAAAACAGAGAAGAGTTTACTAATATGTGCAGGACACCCCACGGCCATACACTGTCTCACGACAGGGCTTCCAACTGGTATTTTTCAGCAGGATAATGTTTGCCCAGAGACACCAATGGTTTCCCAGTAATGTTTTCGCCAGATGGCAACATTTCTTTCTATGATACATAGAACTGCAAAAAAGGAAAAGAAATAAGAAGAAAAAAGACACAGGATTTACAATGTATGATTTCTTAATCCATATGTCCCGCTTTGATATGCAGGGTATTTACTTGTAATGCTAAAGGTTTTAGAATGGGGTTCCAAATTGTTCCTAATCTGATGCTCTTTGTTCGGTGCGAATAGTTTTTTCTTTAGTTAGTATTGAGATGTAGTCTGTTGAGATGTAGGCACTTTTGGGTAAAACTGGCAATGCTTTGGTACCATACTCACTTTTGTGTGGGAGCATCTTCAAGATATCCCAAATCCAAGTTTTGTCTTACGCTAGAAACTTTGTTCTTTTGGAAGGCTTGGATTCCCAAACCAGAGTGAGGCAGGGTTGTTGTTACATGACCTACAAATTTTTTTTAATCAAAACCTGCTATCTGATCTGACTGTGACGCAAAACGGTTTTGGATCGTGAATTTTCAGATCCAATTTTCCATATGAAAATTCCTGTATATGCACGAGCCTTCCTACTTTTCACGAATTCAGCATAATGGACTTGTGCAGAGGACCGGCTCCCCTGTCTGGTGTCTTTTAATTAGGCGGGACTTTGTTTTTCAGTTCATTCCTCGTTTGAGCTATCGTGTGTATTCCCCCTATGGCTCGTCCGACCCCGTGAGCATATCAGAGCTTCCTCCATGCTAAAACTTTACTAGATCACATGACTAAGCAGTGGTTTCAGACTACTAATCAGAAGGTTATGAGGTTAAATCCTGGCTCTGTCAAGCTCCCACTGTTGTCTTCATGTCAACTGCTCAGGACAGCTGTACATGTAAATACATCCAAACATCGGGACGGGTTTCCTCACTTTTAGGAGTGATGCAGAACTAATATCAGTAGCACAACGGATCATGGCATTCTCTCATTCTCCATTTCCCTTCCTCTCTGTCTTTTTTTCATTTTTGTCTTATTTTGCGCCTCGCAGCACCAAGTGGCCTCCTCAACCCTCCATAATGGCTCGCAGACTGTCCCACCTGACCGCGGTAATGCAACCCAATACCCTTTAAATGGGAGTCATTTTCAGCTTTTGTTGCCTCGGCGAGCCTTGGGGGCAGCTGAGCGAGGCAGGCCGGGGACACTGAGTGAGCAAAACAATTTTGAGCTGAGCGAGCAGCACTCTTCCCTTCATCTCACTCATAAGTGAACACACACACCGTCTCCACTCAGGGGCGTTGTGCACCAGGTTTTTTAAGGAGACACACCCCCAGCTGCTCCTCCTCCCCATGCCTTCATGCCTCTAAAATGTATTCTTTACTGTATATAGCACATATGGCCACATTTCTATCATATCATTGCTGTCCTGCCAGTTGTTCATCATTTGTAGCCTTATTAACCTACTTTTTTAGTAAAGGGCAGGCACACACGGTTAGCATGGCTGCATGGCTTCATGCATGGGTTTGATCCTATTGCGTGGGTCATGTGGGTTCATTAGTGGGTCACTCTGAATTCATTCCTGATCTTCACGCTCCTGTTACGAACAGCGTTAAATAGATAACGTTACATAAATGTACAAAACAAACAAGTTTACATTTTGTCCCCACAAAGATAGATATCCTCGTCATGTTTCTAACACACACACACACACACACACACTGTGCTCTCACATGGCTCCGGGGACGAACGCTAACATCGCGGTGATGTAGTCATACATATCATGCCATGATCCTTCAGGCACATTTCCTCGTCTTGTATACATGAACATGGATTATATAAATTGCAATAAAAACTGACTTGACATCAGTATTCGCAAATTCTAGCTTCAGGGTCCTGCAGACTTTCTCTATTTAGCATTCTTGCTCATTACACATCTAAATAAACCAATTAAAAGCAAATTTCTGGTTTTAATGCTGAAATTGAAGTGGTGAGTAGTGCAAAGCTGTGATTAGTGGATTAAAGAACTGATGCACCTACCAGTAGACCCACAAATACCAGCAGTTCTTCTGGTCTGTGTCATGTGTCACAACGGCACGATGGCTCGATGGGTAGCACTTCTACCTCACAGCAAGAAGATCCTGGGTTATATACCATAGTGGAGCGGCCTGAATCCTTTCTGTGTGGAGTCTGCATGTCTGTGTGGGTTTACTTCCAGGTACTTCGGTTCTCTCCCAGAGGCCAAAGATTTTAAACATTAAACAAGACCATCAGAAAAGCAAAGGAAAAACCTAAGAAAGTTGTTGGGACTAGACAAATAAGATGTAAACTCAATTATGGTGATTGAGGTGTAAGTGATATATTTATGGAGGTGAACAGAGGTATGTTAAACTGGACGGGACGAGAGTGCCCCACATTGACTAGAGTAGAATGCATGGTCACCCAAGATTACCAAAACCTATGATGGGGCATGGACAGTATCAGATTGTTTTTGTTCTATTTTTTGAGATAACCTTTGCTTATAAATGAAACCTTGCGTGTGTCGCTAAAAAGGCACTGATGCCAATAGAGAGGTTAAATAATCCAAATAAGCAACCAAACATGTCACCGACCCCACCCCTGTGCTGAGTGGGCCCTGTAACTTTAAGCTGGAACCAAAGGAATTCACCCTCATGTCATGTCAGTGTCTCTACAGGGACTGTGGTGGCTAAGTGGTTCTGATGGTGGACCACTGACCTGAAGCTCCAGGGCTCAGGTCTCTACACTGCTCTCTTGAAAAAAGCTGATTGTGGGGTTGGGCACCAAATAAATTGAGGCCCGCCCCTTGAGGGGAACAAGGGAGGGACAGTCAGAGTCCCTGACTGACAAACAAGTCTTATTGTATGGCAAAAAGTTCCTTTTTAAAAGGTTCTGCATGCCCAACAGTATTGAGGAAGCGCCCACTTGCAAAGAATCTCAGTGTAACACAGACCATCTGCGCTACAGTAAGAGCTTTGGCTTGGTGCCGTCTGGTGCTATATTTTTGGACCCAGCAGCCTAAATAAATATCTCAATCCATCACCTGAGAATCTGTATCTCTCAGAGAAAATCATTCCTAAAGGCCAATGGGTCCATCTTGTCCCGGAAGACTCTTTCACGCCTAACAATGGTCTGAGGATTTGAGCTTCCTCATCCAGTACATCCTCCAAAATAGGCCATGCCATTATAAAGGGGAAGCAAGTCAGTGGGAGTTTTATATATATATATACTATTACCTTCGTGTCACAGACTTTATCAGACATGTTTTGTAAACACAATTACTGCCATAAAAGACATTCATGAAATCTCAGACGGAAATTTGACAAGCAGTCTTTATTAGCATAGCAATATAACACCAGACTTGAGTAATAATACACTGCTCACAAAAATTTGTGGATATTTCAAAATGAATGCAAAGCGATAAAAAATATGTATTTTTGAAGTTGAAAGTTGCTGTATAATGCAAATGAGATGGCAATACAGGACATGTGAATCAAAACAAAAAAAATCTGTTGCAGAGACAAACAGTGAAAGATGTAAATGAAATGAAAACTGACTATATACAATATATGTCATTATGTCATTACGAAAGACACATTAATTCTTTAAAGGATTGATGATAAAAATACAAGTGAATCACTTGGATTAATCTAAGCCTGGCCTGGATAATAAATCACCATAGTAACTTGGCCAGGTTCAATTTGACTTGCTTTTAAGCACCTGACTTGAGCCTAAGTTCAGCCAGGATAACCAACATATCCTGGCTTGAGTCCATATTTTGGTTAAGCCATACCCTTCTGGTCCAGTACCTTAAACATTAAGCCACTACAGTCCCATTTAAAGCCAGCAGTAAGTGTAATGTGTTCATAATTAATATAGTAATAATCTTATCCAGATACATTTACAGCATGTAGCAGACCCTCTTATCCAGACTTACAACTCATACAGTCTACAATCCAAGGAATGGTGGGTTAAGGGCAATAGCAATTGTGGCAGCTTTGGCAGAAGTGGGATTTGAACCCTGGACCATCAGGTCCAGAGTCCAGTGCCTTAACCGCTAGGCTACCACAGTCCCAGACCCAATCCAGATACGAGACGTGTGAAAAGACCAAATCATAGTTTGAAGTTTTTGTTACATAGACAGTTTAGTCCAGCATGTTGAGTCCAATTTTAGGTTTATAAAAAAATATCACCTGACATTCAGTGTGAAGCTAGTTTTGCCTGTAGCACCGTGGCTGTGTTAGCGGTGCTCCGGATGCTTCTCCATGCACGTGGAGTTCCACAAGCCCTCACGTCGTGATAAGCATTTACTGTCTTTTTTATGGCTTTCACTTAATAACGTCCTCTCTGTGACCGGTGTAGCGAGTGCTATGATGATAATGATAATAATGCAGCGCAGTTCAGCATTACTCTGCTCAGTGCTGGTTAAAATAAAAAGCCTTCAGCCAACAGAAGAAAACAAGCATGTGCGTTTTATTTATGCTGCTTGTTGTTGTTGTTGTTGCTGCTGTTGTGCTTTTTTCCCCCTTCTCTTAACAAGTGGCTTGAAACTGTGGCCCATTTGCATGTGTTATGCTAATTTGTCAGGGCAATGAATGCATTAATTTCATCAGCGCCTGGCCTCAGAGCAATAATTACCAGAGAAGGTGTGTCACAAGCAGTCATGTTAGAAATTTGCCAGTTAATTATTTAGATTTTGTTAGGAGGGACCCTGATTTGACACGAGTAGCCAAGGGAGGGAGCAGGAGGTATGGATGAGGGGATGAGGGGGGGGGGTGGCTAGATGGAAGCTAGCATGTCCTAGCAGCCGCTGCAAGGTGCTTGTTGTTGTGTCAGCCTCTGGAGGAGAGTAGAAGGAGTTTTTTTTTTTTTTTTCTTTTTTTGCATGTTGACGGCGTACATTGTGGACTAATTACCACAAATAGCAGCAGGCGCTCCTGCTCTCTGAATCCAGAGGGGTGTAATTAGAGGAGAAAGGAGGACAGGCTGGTCACCGCCTTCTGCCTGGACAAACAGGCTAGGAGGTGCTGTTGTGGTTTCAGTGGTGAGGTGACCACAGAATGCTGGGTAATGTAGGCCTATGGGGAGGGGGGCTGTTAATTATATGTGGGTAATTTGAATCTTTTGTATTTTTAGTAGCCTTTATTCTACACTATGCCTCTTGCACTTGCAACTTGATGTGCACCCCTCATGTTTAGGTTCTAGGGAGTGGTTACTGAAATTGTTCTCTTCACTGTGCTGACATTTACAGCATTTGCAGCAACACGTTTCCAGGGTGACTTATAAAGCAGAGCAGTTAAGGATAATGTTCTCGCTCAAGGAGCTTGTTGGAGCAAGATTCGAACAACCACCCAGTTAGCAATTCAGAGCTTTATTCACTGATGCAACCATGAGTTCTAGATAACCCTGTAGCTAAATGGTATTTTGGACCTGAACCAAGCCTTCTGGTCAATAGCCCAGTATGAGCACTAAGCCACCTATGACTGCCACCTATGGACACTAAAAGCAATACTCAATTTAAACCGCATTCCACCGAAGGTTTTTCTTGGCTCGCAGCAAGAAACTTCTCGATGAGTGAGAATTAGGACAAGCCCGACATTTTAAAAGCAGTTTTACCAGTATTTTCCAGGCAGTGGAATGTTTATCCATAAAATAGCAAAGTATTTATTATGTAATATTGTTACAGGGTGATATGGGGGCACTGTGGGTACTACTACCATCTCTCAGCAAGAAGGTTCTGGGTTTGATCCCAGGTACAAAAGCCTGGCTCCCGTCTCTGTGCAGTCCTCCCTGTGACCATGTAGGTCTACAGTACTATGGGTGCTCCGGTTTCCTCCCACAGTCCAAAGATGTGCTATGATACGGCAGAGTTCCCTGGACATCCCAATGATCAATTGCAGCTTCAGTTACCTGTGAAAAAACAACAACTTTTTGAACTTTTGAACCACATTAGATATTGCAAATTTCTGCTACAATTATGGTATTTTTTGATATGCTACATGACCACCCTTCTATTGCAAAACCTTGTTCTTGATCCAGTACGTATAGCACTCCAGTGGCTTGTATAATGGTGGCCATGTTCCAGAACCATTACATGCTGGGGTATTCAGACATGTCGTTTCTGTTTAGCAATTGAAATGAAAAAGGTATATGGACCATGGGCATATATACATATGGGGTGGCCATATGGGATGACAGGGATGTATATATATACCTATACCATGTATGTATACATATATGTATATATAACATGGCCACCCCTGTCCCCTGATCGAATAAACCTCTGGGGTGAGCTAAAGAAGAGGGTGCACAAAAGAGGACATGGAGATGTTCTGTAAAGAGGAAGGACCTCACTTTTTACTTTGCATAAGGTGTTAATGTCAGGATGATGGGTTGCTACATCATCCTCCATGGCTTCTTTCTGACTCTTTCTCTTTCCACAGCAGAATAACAACTTGCTTCTTGTTCACTTCCTTGTTATCTTGTGCTCACATTGTAGGCTGGTTCCTGTTCCTGTGTCCTATTCCTCCTTGTTTGTCTGTTCCTGTTTTATGTAATGTTCCCTGTCTTGTGTGTTCCTGGTTTTATTTTATGCGCTGTATTTAAATATGCTCTGTATCTGAGTTTTGCATTAGCATGGTGCTAGAATTCACTGTTAGCTTAGCTTTGCCTGTTAGTCTGCCACATCGCCTCTTTCTGGTAAAACCCGGTAGCTCATCTTGTCTGCACCCTGTCTCTGTATTCGGTGCCTCCCACTGGTAAAGTCTTATTTGGACCTATGTCTGTCCTTAATCCCTGTTCTGCACAAGTGGCAAGTTAATTCTGTGGTGTTGTTAAAAATAATAGACTAAATTTACAGTTAAGGGCTGTATTTAGGTGTTTTCACTCATGCTTACCAGGGTGCAAATAGTTGTGGAATGAACTGTATAAACTTAAAGATGTTTACCATGCAAGTGTCTGGTATCGTTTTATCAAAACAACCTTACCAGTATGACCAGATTGTTCCCTGGACCCATAAAACGAGGACATTATAAGAAAAAGAAGCTTTTTCTTGAGCCAAAGCCACAAAAACACATAATGAAGACTTTCAAGGACTTAAATGCATGCATGCAAGATGGTAAAATAAAACCTGAATCAAACTATGTATAATTATTTATAATTGCTGTGGCTGTATCTCCCTTTCTACGTGGCCTGTCAAGAACAAACTAAAACCAGACCGAACTGTAAAGAAGAATTTGTAACAGAAGTAAGCAATGTCACTTAGAATGATGTCATTTTTTTCATCCTTGCCGACTTCATCATGTCTCTGTGATCGTGAGCTTCTTTGGTTTAACTCGAAATTGTAGCAAGAGAGAAAGCCGTGGTAACATGCTGACCTCAATCCAGGAGTATGTTGAAATGTTTACATTTTACCACCCTATCATTAACCCTCATACTTCAGCCGACGCGCCCGTGCTAGCATGTTGTCTTCGTCCCAGCCGCTGTCTCTTTGAAGACGAGCTTGGCATCGCCACTCAAACCATAAATCTCCAACTCTTCCTCTTTAAAGGGTTTTCCCTCTTCTCCTTAATCCACTAACACCCTCTCAAAGCCTTCCTCCCTCCCTTCTATCTCTCAAGTGTCTCCTCGAGGAGAACAAGCCGCTATCTGCTCCATCCTTCCAGCACTTTGGGAAATAAACCATATTAATCATGGCTCCATTCCAGCTGAAAGAGGGCTTACACCAAACTTTTCAGAGCTTGAACTACAAGTGGAGGTCTGGCTGATATTTTGTATGGTTCTACAACTTGGGCACCTAAAATAAGTCTCCTGTATCTGTTTAGCCTTGAGACATATAAACTCCAACCTTTCATTTTCGCTTCTTTTATATTATCTACATCTATTATATATAAAATAGAAAATCTATTATATATAAAATATATATAAAATAGAATATAA
>JAUZST010004403.1:0-16340 GCA_034779995.1 Parotocinclus haroldoi | reverse complement strand
GTGTGTGTGTGTGTGTGTGTGTGTGTGTGTGTGTGTGTGTGTGTGTGTGTGTGTGTGTGTGTGTATGTGTGTGTGTCCTACGATGGATTGCCGTCCCATCTAGGGTTGTTCCTGCCTTTGCGCCCAGAGTCGCTGTGTGGGCAACTACCTCTGTAATTGCAGACAAAGGTTTATGTACCAAATATTTTTTAAAATAATAGTAATTTAAAAATCATACAATGTGATTCTCTGTTTTTTTTATTCTGTCTCTCACAGTTAAAGTGTACCTGTGACAAAAATTACAGACCTCTCCATTCTTTGTAGGTTTGAGTCAGCAGTGTTTCAAATACCTTATGTTCCTTAGTTTTATGAGCCATATGTGCGTGTGTGCGTGCGTGCGTGTGCGTGCGTGTGTGTGTGTGTCTGTGTGTGTGTGTGTCTGTGTGTGTGTGTGTGTATATATATATATATATGTATAGGACATGTGAATTGGGACTATAAAGGTATTTACTCTGAACTAATCTACTAGCTTGAGGAGGTCATGGAAATTAGGTGAAATGAAAGTAATTAACCACTTTTAACCACAATTAAAAGCTCTCATGACCTCTGTTTGTGCACGCAGGGACCGGGGAGACAGTAGCGGTGATGATCACAGAGTTATTAGGAAAGGAAATCCTGTCCTATCTAGAGAAGAACGAGACAGTGGTGGTTGCAGTGTCAGTTGGATCTCGCGGCCCAGTTAAGAATCTGAACCGTGGCTCACTTGTCTTCGTGTCCATCTCCTTTATTGTGCTGATGATCATCTCATCTGCCTGGCTCATCTTCTACTTCATTCAGAAGATAAGAGACACGAATGCACGAGATCGGAGTCAGGTACCACACACACACACATAAACACACACATATTTGTTTTGCTATCCCTATGAGGAGATGCATGGCAGTCAAGCATCACTTAACTGTAGCATGCAGCCATCTGTGATTTACACTGAATAAGCAAGCAATGGGAGTCTAGCTGGGTGTGTCAGCACGCATTTGGATGCCAAGTGTGTAGCTAGATGAACCACGAGGAGACTTGATGCACGGTGCAGCCAGACACTTACATACTGGAGACATACTGGATCTTCGCACTGGATCAAGAGATTGTTGAAAATGTCCCACTGCAGCATTGCTGAGGATGTCATTAGTCCCATTAAACTACAGTATCTTATATAATTTGCCTAGTTATTAAATAGAGGCTGTAAGATATACTATATATGACCACCACAGATCTTAAACTATGGTATTTGGGTGATGGGTCAGACTCAGCTGCTGCACAGATACTGATGTGGTGGCGGTGTTTTAATGCGTGCGGGTACGAGTGGATCAGACACAGCACTGGTGCTGGAGGTTTTATACCTTAACACCTCAGTGTTACTGCTGGACTGAAAATATTTAACCAACCAAAAAGCTAGTGGCCCAGTCTTATCCAGTCTTACCAGTAAGTACTGAGAATGATCTACGGCCCAAATTGTACCTGATCTGTTGGTGGTCCTATGGGGATCCTGACTATTGGAGGAGAGGGTATAGGGGGCTAACAAAGTATGCATATAAACAGGACTACAGTGAGAAAAAACTACACAGAACTGTACAGTAATATAGTAAGTGGAACTGATAATATGGCCAGTAAATGTAGAAACTTGGAGGTGTATCTAATAAAGTGATCGGTGAGTGTAAGTCATACCGTTGGTATAAAATATTTTTATATTTTGAAAATATTCTGAGTCTTATCCTCTAAGTCACATTATTAAAAAATCAGAAGTCACACAGTACTTTAGGATCTTGCAAATCCTGCGTTATGAAAGACATTTAGGATGTTTTTTAGCCACTACCCTAGAATTTGTTCCTTACTCTGACTGATAACAAAAGGTAAACACCATATTAGAGTAGCATTTAAACCATCCCCAGCGCAGTTTGGCGTCCATCCAATCAGTGCTTGTAATTTTTAACAACTGTGGTCGTTAAGTGTACATGCATGTCCTATTGTAGATAACACTCTTTTGTTTGTCCCCCTACACATACAAAATATGTCTATTTTCTCTGACCTGCAACTATATAAACTAGTTATGATTCACTAACTGTGTTTTTGTTTCGTCTGGCTGATCTTCTGTGAAGTTCAAAATGCTCTGTTAATCAAAAGTATCCATCAGTCCGTGAAGTGTCGCGGCTTCCCCCTAGACAGGGTTGTAACAGTATGTTACTGTATTTAATTATGTCATTATTGTGTTATTAGAGATGCTGTGTAGATGTATTTCTGTATCATTTGCACACAATTTTCCTGTTTCACAGAACGGAATGCGATCGTTGGTGCATACCTCCAATGATAAATATGCCAACTCCCTTCCCCCCCAAAACCACAAACATTAAGTAGGCCTTGGCAAGTGTTCCATTATGCCAAATCCCTGATGCCTGCCTTGTGTGACCTTCAAGCATTTTATATCTGTGGTTTTGTGTGTGTGTGTGCGCGTCCGCGCGTGTGTGCATGCACGTCTGTGTCTGCGCGTGTGCTTGTGTGTGTGTGTGTGTGTGTGTGTGTGTGCGTATGTGAAAGATCGAGAGAGGGAATTTGATGCTGTATATGGTCCAAGCTGTTCAGCTCCTGAAAGTTTAATGCAGGAACTGTGTGTATGTTTGTCCTCTTTCACTCACACGTATGCACAAATATACAAATTTTGTGTAGTGTCCGGCAGCCGATACGTATACAGAAAATTGTATACAGGTACCCCCTAGCAGGACATAGTGACTTTACGATACGAATCCGATAATAAACAACAATACACATTCAGCGGAAACCGTACTCTGAATTTTGACTTTCAGATTTTCTCGGACAAGCGATATGTAGTATATGCAGTACTCTCACGCACTCGGAGTTGGCAGTTGGATAGCGGGAGTGCGAGGAAATGACTTTCGTTACATTATTCAATAAATTACATGATGAATGAAATACTGTACCTTATTCTAAAATCAGCTTTTATGTTAATAACATTGACTAAGTGTAGTTTGAAGTAGTTTTAAGGTTTTTAAACACGTTGACTGTACACTAAGCACTACAATGCTCTAGCACTTGGCAGTGCATGACATAGGGAGTCACATGGAGGAACTGATGAGTGATGGGAAATGTAGTGAGTCGTGTTTTAAAAGAGTTCAATATTTACAATAAATATTAGAATGTGTGTCCCCATCGTAAATTTGTGGAGTGGAGGTATATCCCTTATATGACCCTTTATGTAAGTAATAACGATCATGATCAATTCATTTTAAAAACATAAAGTGAAAATTTCTGCATGTCGCTCGTACCATTGCGGTTGTCAAGTCTTAAAACGTTCAGTCTAGTTGTAGGTGCCACAAAGGCCAGGGTAACGCGGCGTTGGCAGGAAATACGGAGGATGCAGACGTAAACACAAGTGTTTATTATATACAAAACAGTGCAGGGAGAGAGGTGAATATCTCTATATATACACAGTAAAACCAAAACACAAGAAGGGGAGAAACCAGGCAAATGGGAGAGAGAGAAAGAAAGAGCGAGAGGGATAAGGATCAGATCTGTAAGGATAGTAGAAAGGTAAGGAGCACAGAAACTCTAGGGAAAAGACAAGAACCGGCGTCTAAGTGAAGACAGACCGGGGTTTAAATAGCGGAAGAAGAAGAAGGTGTCGGTAGCGCCACCCGCAGTGTATGGAGGGAGGTTCCCAGGGAGAAGGCAGCCAGGCAAGATTGCCGGGAAAACATCTCATCCTGACAGTAGGTCCTGGGAGAAGAAAGCTTTTTCTTTCTTTAGCTTTATTCACCCATAAAAGTAAGCACTTTACATAATTCACAAGAACCTACCTGGCCTAATCTGAATGTGAAAACTGAGAGTTGAGCTAAATAGAAGTCCACAAAAGAGGACCTATATTCTGATATTCTGTATTGGTAGATCTTGGTCTTCTCATGCCATTACAACCTACTACCAAGCCTGTTCGATACAGGAAAAACATGTTTAATGACACGACATTTGGATGCAGTGTTAAAAATCTTTTGGGCAACATCTTTTCGGATGGATAGCAGCCAAGGACTCACATATATATTCTTAAATTCACAAAGATTGTAATGAAGATGTATGACGAAGAGTATTATAATAAATGAATAAATAAATGTTTGACATTTTTGAGTGAGATAGTTTGTCCTCAGGTAGTGAGGTAGTTTGTTCTCATTGTCAGGACAAAGTGTTAGATATGGTTATATCATTGTTACTTGTCTAACAACAAGTCCATGGCATATATCCATGTTTTACATGGCTATTAAAAAGTTACTATGATAAACCTTTGATATTTGGACAGTCTGCTTATGTGCTTTCAAATTTGCAGACAAAGATGCAGATAGCAAACAAAAGGAAGTTGAGAGGGGAAAAAGACTTGAACTCGGCAATCAAACACGCCTTGAAAGCATGTTGTTTTGACTACTTCAGACACGGTTGTGGAGGATTATGATAATAAGTGTGCAAATGGGATCGTTGGTTTGGGTTGTCAAATAATAAAATAAAAAAAAAACATTAAACCTTACGTCTCAATTTCTGTTTTAGTTTTAGGCTCTATATAATCCTATCTCTAAAATGAAAGAGCATTTTATTAACATGCTAAGCTTATTAACAGTATATATAATGAATTCATTGTCTCTCCTTTTAGCGAAGACTTGGAGATGCTGCGAAGAAAGCAATCAATAAGTTAACAACTAGGACAGTGAAGAGAGGAGACAAGGTAAGATCTGTTTTCTCCTCTATTTGTATGAATTAGTATTAAGGATCTGCATAAAAAATCAATTGTTATTTCATTCAAATGGATGTGCAGATCATCTGATGTGGAGCGGAAATGGATTGAGTTGAAACGTAATAAGTTTCACCAGGGTGGCAACGCAGCAATTTATTAACCCACCCAAAATCTTGTCCCGTGTTGATTCAGTAACTACAAAGTGTATTTAATTGTGCTTTATAGAGTAGGAGATATAAATGTGCAAATAACACTGAAACAATGAGTAGATTAAAAGTAAGATAAGTGTGGTGAAGGTCATTTCTCTGTAACCATGAATAAAACATCAGCAGTCTTGGAGGAGTACAGGAAGAAATTGAATCCTTCCGTCTGGAAGGGACCAGTGAAAGAGAGAAAGAAAGAAAGAAAGAGAGATAGAGAGAGAGAGAGAGAGAGCATGAAGGCCAGAGAGAGATACTGATTTACGACCATATATGAAGGATATTGTAAAGTCAGTGAAATGTCACGCTCTCCACTGTGACTAAATTGGAAGTGATATAATGGTTAATGTGATGTCAGAACCAGTGTGTGGAACACTGTGTCATTGTATGGTGATGTCATATCTGTACTGTGGACTTCGGTGCATCTGGCTTGATGTGCTGCTAAACTAATTACTGCTATAGATCAGTTAGGCAACAGGAACTCAACCACTCGTTGCAACCAAGTTATGCAGAACATCTCTGAATGCACAGGACGTCGAATATTGAAAAATTTGGGCTGCAGTAACGGAAGACCCATACTCGGTGCCCTGCCTTGAACCCTGTGTTGCCGGTTAGGCACCGCCTCTCCCATGTCCCGTGACCCTGACTACCATAAATGAATGAATGAATGAATGAATAGTAATTGACGTGCAATTGTATTGCTATATGTTGTATTTAAGATTTAAATAACTTGCAAGGTTAGAAAATCAACAACTTCATTATTAATTATATATTGACAACTTGATGACAGCTACATTTCTTAATAGATTATCTGTTTAGGTATAAGCCACACAAACCTAAATTCATTTATTCATTCATTATCTTCCACTTAATACACTCTGGGCGCAAGGGCAGGAACAACCCTAGACAGGACACCAATCCATCGTAGGGCACACACACAGTCACACACTAAGGGACACTTTTAAAGACACAAATTAACCCAACGCGCACGTCTTTGGACTGTGAGAGGAAATCGGAGTACCTGGAGTAAACCCACGCAGACACGGGGAGGACATGCAGACTCCACACAGAAAGGACCCAGTCCGGTCCGCCCTGGGATTGAACCCAGGACCACAGCGGTACTACCCATTGAGCCACCGTGCTGCCCAAACCTAAAGTCACCAACAAATTAATTACAAATACATGTTCAAAATGCCATTTGAAAATATTAGAATTTAAATCTGGTACAGAACGCTGAAAAGATGCATAATATAATTAAAATACATTTCCATTGCATGTCACTCTACGACAGAGTGAAAAGGGGACAAGCTTGTACAATAGAACAGTGTCAGTTCACCAGTTTAGCAAGACACAATTTTAAAGGAACCTCCACAGGATATAACTGATATTGATGTTGTTACTGCAATTACTATTAAATATAACTATGATATGCTGTTACTATTCTCTGTGCTCTCTCACTGAGATGCAGCAGACCGCTTACATGGTGGATGCATGCTGGTCATGTGACTGTAACAGATATGGCCCTTTAACACTCACAGGGGTCCTTTGTAATGAAAGAACACATTAATATTGTTTATTGTGATATATCGAGTGAGAGCGATAATGAGTCATATTGTATTTTATACGAGTTGTAGTGTAGTCTTTTGTTTGCTGTATACATATATGTTCATTTGTAGCAGTTTCCTTGTACTGTAAAGTAAACTGTAGCTGTCAAAGCATGGGACTGTGGTGGCCTAGATGTTAAGGTACTGGACTATGAACCAGAAGTTCAAATCCCACCTCTGCCACAGCTGGGTCTCTGAGCAAGACCCGTAATCCACAATTGCTTGTATTGTAGCTATTGTAAGTCGCTCTGGATAACGGTAGTCTGCTAAATGACACAAATGTAAATGTAAAACAAATTTAAAGTTGCCAGATCGTTTATTTATACGAAGCTATTTAGTACCAAACAATCAAGGTGATAAACTAAGATGTTCTTCCCAGGAGGATTTTATCCAAGTTATTTCTATCGTGTGCGAGGTTACGAGGTGATGATACAAAAACCAAGCAGACAATAGGACACAAAACCTGGCTGAGAATAAATATGTGTAACATGGATTCGACAAAATACATAATACATAATATTATTATGATTAGAACTTCTGCTGCTTTTGTTGGAAATTATAGTTGGACTGCAACACAGACACACACACACACACACACATGCACACACGCGCTCACACACGCAAAGTGCTGAGAGACAAGCTCCATTAGAAACCTAACACCCTTTAGCGCAGTCACCTTGGAAAGGCCAAGAGCACGGAACACCACAGAACGATGGAAATAGCATCCAAAAAGTGGATGTTTCTTGGAAAAAGAGTGGAAAACGTGAAATGACACAAAAGGTAAAACACAAATGTAACGATCATACATCACTTTAGTCATGCAGGAAGATGTGTCATGTTGTCAGGATAGATGACATCATGGACTCCACAAAGTACTACAAGATTTTAAATCGAACTTTGCCACGAAATTTCAACTGGTTTTTCAACGATCTAAGCCGTTCTACAGAAATGGTCACAAAAACAAGCTGCTGACATTGTAATGCCCTCACCTAAACCCTGCTGAATACATGGGAGCCCTAATTTACAAATACACTTTGACTAATCCATCACCAGTTGAATGTATCATTATAGTTTAATGTATCTAGAATATATTATAGTCTGCATAACTTACATTACTGCTTACATGAATTAACAGTTAGTCAAATCATTAGCACAAAGCATATTTCATAATCAACAGGATGATTATTTTATAATCAAATTATAATGTTGAATCGCTAAAGTAATCTGTTTGAGAATGTACTCCTCGTTTTACCATGGCCCGACTTTTACTATGTGAATTCGATTATATGGTTAATATAAATAAACATTCAGCAGAAAACGGATTTTAAATTTGGAATTTCAGTACACACTATGATACTGTCGAGCACTGTGGTAAGTACGAAGTGCATGAAAAGTCATATGGGCAGAGTGATGAGTGCTGGGAAATGTAGTGAGGAAAAACCATGGTCATACTTTCAACTACACTACACCATGATATATACATGCCTCAGTTAATGACGAATTCAGCTTGATGGATTTGTTGGAAAATATTCCCATCGTAAAACAGGGACTACCTGTATCTGTGGGGTGAGCTGAAGAGGAGAGTCTACAAGAGAGATCCCGGAACCCTGGAGGATCTGAAGAGATTAACTATTGAAGAGTGTCTCAGATTTCTTTGCCTGTATTTCCTCAAGTGATACAGAAGAAGACTGAGTGGAGTTATGTTTTTCAAAGGAAGGTTGCACTACACGCAAAGATGCCAGTAATCAAAAATCAAAATATTCGTTTTAATGACCTTGTACTATTTTATTTGATTGAGGGATTGTATTGTTTTTGTTTCTGCATAGTGTAGTATAAGATTAAAGTGATTCACCACAGACATGTACTCACCTTTGCCAAAGTAATTAATTATGGAACTGGCTGTTTAAATAGCAGTAATATAGTTAAATAGCCGATAAAAGCAGCATATATGAGTAAGACAGATACATTGATCAAAGAAAAAAAAACTAAAATTCACATTGGACACAAGTATTCATGCCCTTTGCTATGACAATTTAAGTCTAGTTGCTTTCGTTTTCTCTTTATCATCTTTGAGATGTTGTTTCCACCTTGTTGGAAAGGCACACATCTGTCTATATAAGGTCTTACAGGCAACATGGCATATCAGAGCAAAAAGCAAGCCATGAGGAGGAAAGAACTGCCAGCAGAGCTCAGATACAGGGCTGTGTGGAGGAGGAAGAAGTTTGGAACAACGTGGACTCTTCCTAGAGGGCCTTGGTAGCAGAAGGGAAGAACTGAAGAAGGTCATCACTGCAGCACTCTGCCAGTCTGGGCTTTATGGCAGAGTGGCCAGACAGAAGCTTCTTTTAAGACACATGAAAGCCCATCTGGATGTTGCTAAAATGGCCTTACAAAAGACCATTTGGTTCTAGCTCACCCCTCCTACCGTGGGCCCTTCTCCCCCAATTAATTAGCTTGGTGGGGTTATTAATAACAATCATACCTGGCTCTGGAATTCAAAAAAAACGTCCTACTAGAATAATTTTGTGTGCATCGGGGATGTTTTCTGTGTATTGGGCTGGGCTTCGTTTTTATACCTTGTTTATAGCATTCATGTGCCTCATTCACAATGTGTACTACGTATTGTGTATTGCTGTAGTTTCTTCTTCCCTATTGTAGAAGTTCCTATCTAGCAATCCTATCTTGCCTTGCAGCAAGTGTATATAAATAAAAAGAACAAAATGTGATTTAGTTCAATTCAGTGATTTAGATTTAATGTGATTAATTCATTGTTTTTATTCAATCACTTAACCCTGTAATTCCAGCAAAAACAAGAGCACACTGAAAACATTATTGTAGCACTAAATTCCAAATTCCAGACCATCACTATAATAAGCCTGTTCTTTATTTCACTATGAAATTTGCTTTACTAATCTGAGCTGTTTCTGTTATTTACCTAGGAAACCGAACCTGATTTTAACCATTGTGCCGTCTGTATCGAAGGATACCAACTTAATGACGTCGTCCGCATCCTTCCTTGCAAGTAAGTGTGTAGTGAATGTATTTAGATGTAAAGTTGAGGTGTAATTGTGTAAGGAACATGTTTTGGTTTATTTACATTAGCTAAAGTGTAGCTGATGGTTTTTGAACTCCTCCAGAACTCTTCCAGGTTATATTAGGGCTGCTTTCAGTGATCTCCAGGCAGCATGCTTGTATCTCTTATTCTTTCTCTCTCCTACACATGGACAGTTTTATTCCCCTTAGCATTTCAGGCTCCATCTGCTAGGTCCGCCCCGGTCACACAGCTGGAGTCATAATTCTGATCAAATGACAACACCTTAGACACTCCACAATGTAACACATTGAGGTTCTAGTGTATTAATACTAGAGATGCACTAATTGCAATCGGTGTACAGTGTCTGTAGAGCATTACAGATTACAGTGCTGTACAGGATCTTTGCCATTTTACTCTGTTTACAGTTGCATAGCTGTTAAAAGACAGATGTTTATTTTCTGTTGTAATTTATTAGAAATTTTAGACTTCAACCATTAATGTGATTGGCCATTGATCAAATAGACGTTAAACAGTGCATATCTGTAAAAAGTATGTAATTAAGGTTATGCAAATCTCATTCTTTCTCCACTTAATTACAGTAATTATTGTTATTGACTGAAGCAGACTCTACGGTAGCACTGTTGCCTTACAGCAAGAAGGTCCTGGGTTCAATTGAGTTCCTTGAGTGTCTGTGTGAAGTCTGCCTGTCCTCCCTGTGTCTGCGTGGGTTTACTCCGGGTACTCTGGTTTCCTCCCACAGTCCAAAGACATGCATGTTAGGTGAATTGGTGTCTCTAAAAGTAGCCCTTAGTGTGTGAGTGTGTGCATGAACTATAACATCAAATCATAAAATGTTGGGACAGTATGGAAAATGCAGTGTTTGTTACATGTACTTTGACTTTAATTTCATTGCAAACAGTATGAACCCAATACATTTCATGTTTTGTCTGGCCAACTTCATATTACGTGTTAATAAACATCCATCCCTGCATCTCAGTCCTATAAAATTTTCCAAAATGTTAGGGCTTTTGATAAAAATGTTTTATTACATCACATACTACACGTAAATGTAGTTTTTAATCTCTTTACTAGCCATAAATTGCATCTGTCCCAACTTTTTTTGGAATCTGTTGCAGGCCTAAAATGTAGGAATGAATGTTTATTAACAAATTAAAGTGATTAGACAAAACATTAAAAATCTAAATCTAAATATTAATGATATAAACATCAAAATACAGGTAAGGAGCACTGCAGTTATTTTATGGATTTAATTTTTTACATAAATATTTGCATTTTTTAATACCGACTCACCTTTTTCTGATTTGGGGTTTTAGCAGCTTTTACAGATAAGATGGATAAATACACAGGGGATTCATTAATGAGTAATTCCTACCAATAATTTGTTCCTACCCATAATTCGTACCTAGGCAACCTCACCTTAACAACCATAATGAAATCATTTTACAGCTAAATGGACCCATGTTTTCTGACTGTTTCTGATTTGTCATTATTGCGCTGATGTTGTCCTGCTGCAAGTATTATCAGCATCAAAGCTTTAAAAAACAATAGTCCTTTCATAGGGATTCAGTCAGTCACTCAGAATCAACATACTCCTCCCAAGGGAGGTTACACGTCTCTTAAGAGATGTAACATTATGCAAGCTTTGCATGCAGCTCATTGCTAAGTTACATAGAGGGATGCAAGGCTAAATTTAGCTCTCTATTTGAGCTTTTTTGAAAAATATGTTTTAACAGTGAATTTGAATAAACAAATTATTGATCAATATAATTTGTCATTTCCAGACTCTAAGCAATGCAAATCATTGTTCATTTTCTGTCTGGATTTAATTGCTGAATTAAGGCAATGATTAGTTTCCTACAATATAAAATTTTACATTAAAAGGTTTTGTTGTGGAGGTCACAGAAGGAACTGTGGTAGTTTGAAACATAATACAAAGTAATGCACAAAATATGAATTTGCACCAAATGTATTTGAGATTTTAGAGATTTGTTTTTGTTTGGAACGTTTGGGCGGCAAGGGATACCAAGCGATGTTTCAAATGTTATTTTGTCTCATTCTTCCTGCAAACACGTCTTAAGGTGTGCAACAGTACAGTGTTGTCGTCACATTTTTTATTCTCTAGACATATTCTGTTGGTGACAGATTCTGATTCATTTGACACCAATACACGCTTTCACTCTGTGATCGTCCATCCCAGATGCCTTCAAACCCAGAGAAGCCCTTGCTTTTTATGCACTAGAAATCCTCCATATTGCATGAATGATTTAATATTATGCCCGGTAGAGAAAGAAATATCTAAATCCCTTCCAATCTTTCTTTGAGGAACATTATTTTTATGTTTCCATAATTTGCTCACATATTTGTTGACAAACTGGAGATCCTCTGCTGCTCTACTCACCATTGCTCCCCAAATTCTGTCTGTCTGCTGCTTTTGTACCAAATACACGATTATAATAACCTTCTGGCATCACCAGTTTGAAATCACTTACTTGAATATATTATTTCGCCTCTGTCCCCAACTTTTTGTTCAAATATATTACGGACCTGTAATTTAGACATAGAGTTTTATTAACAAATGAAATAAAGTTGATCAAAATGTATTGTGAGTTGAAGTGCATTCTGGATGGCTGTTACTCGAGCACAAAATCATAGACACTATCACTTGAGAATGAATCTGCAGAGTGCAGACCTACATATCTCTAAGTGGTAATTTTCTTTAGATAGTTGGTTTTTTTTTTCTTTTTTAAAGATTGTAGCTACCTCTTTTACAACAAATGAAATAAATTCTAAATAGAACCACCGTGAAAATAAGTGGCATTGGAGGTACACCAATTATTTCTCTGGTAGTTGTTGCTTTACTTTTTTTTCCATCTACCACTGATCAATAGGCCAGAACTGAGCTAATGCACATCACTTAACCCAGTCAAAGCCATTCAATTTATGTCCTTCTGCTATCTACGTTGTGTGTGTGTGTGTGTGTGTGTGTGTGTGTGTGTGTGTGTGTGTGTGTGCGTGTGCGCGCGCGCGCGTGTCCTGCATCTATATTTCTTCATTATGATATGAACAGCATGTATGCCTGTCCACATGAACTGATATAGATATATAGATTATACCATGGCTCTGTACAGACTAGCAGTAAAACAGAGAAAGTTCAAAAGTTTGGGCACCCCTGGTCAAAGGACGTGTCAAAAAAAACCCCCAAAAAAACAGATTAGATTATCCATATGTTGACTTGGCCTCAAAGTTCCCCAAATCTAATCTTAAATTTAATCCAGCATATGAGGCATATGGTTCCTCAACAGCAATGTAACTGCACTAATCAACTGTTGCCAGAAATGTTAGTTGCAGTTATTACTGGCCAGATATCAAAGGTTTGCATAAAAGTAAATGTACTTTTAAAACTGTATGTGAAATTGTGGGAAATTTGATGCTGAAATATTTAGAACATTCAGAAGAACTTTAAAGCTCCGCTGTGTGTAGGTTTGCTCCGTGCAAATATTGTTTGCTTTTTACTTTTTACTTTGCTTTTTTTAATGTAACATATTTTAACTGGAGGTATGGTTGTTTACAAAATTGCACCGAAAAAAAAGCTCCTAAGCAATGATCATATGGTAAAGACGTTCATCAATAATTCATGCAACTCTCCTTTCACATGCAGTCCAAGCATATAAATGTTTGTAGGCCTCTTGTTCTTCTATCATTAACCCTTGGCACTAATGCTTTAATGCTGCAGCTAAATATTGCGTTGAGGAGAAATACATGATGTATGGACTTGCACTGTTTGCTCTGCGGTCTGTCAAATCGAAAGAAAGGGATAGAAAAGTGTTCCATCATTTTAAGCACTGCAGAGTGACGCAGAGTTTCTACATGCCCATTTGGCCACTTAATGGTTTCACTGTCAAATTTCATAGTATAATTGTTTAACCTACATAGGTTGACTATGAACTGACCATAAATTATTTCACAGTTCTACCATGGATTTGGATGGTATTTTGGCCTAGTGTCAAAGTTTACAGTACGTTTTTGCCTAAATGGTCTGGTGGAGTAGTAGAGAAAGAAGCCCATACTTATGACCGTCTTTTGTTTTTAGGCATGTTTTTCATAAGATATGTGTGGACCCTTGGCTAAATGAACACTGTACCTGTCCCATGTGTAAACTCAACATCCTCAAAGCTTTGGGCATCACGGTGAGCAAGCGCACACACACACACACACACACACACACACACACACACACACACACACACACACACACACACACACAATATAATTTCCCATTATGCATTGAAATTGTGTTTAACAGTAATTTAGATCATAAATAAAACAGAGATACACTCATTGCTCCCGTTATTAAGGTCAGTAAAATTTGGTTTGATTTCTTAACATAGTTAATAAAAGAATAGACATGCGTCTAGTAGTTAGTTGAATAATCAGTTGAAGTAAAACTAAAACAAGGTTTAATTGGCATTTTGTCCCACTGACTGTTTACCACTGAACGCACTGAACATTATTTAATACTTTAGTGTCCTCTAGTGGTTAGATAAATGACTGACAGCAAGTTATTTTTGTCCTTGCTGTCAGAATCGATTTTAGAACAGATAAATAAATACACTGCTCTAAAAATGCGGTTATTAAAAAAAGTGACCATCATGAGTAGATAAGGTAAATTACAGTGTAGCCA
Source organism: Parotocinclus haroldoi (assembly GCA_034779995.1). Lineage (NCBI taxonomy): Eukaryota > Metazoa > Chordata > Actinopteri > Siluriformes > Loricariidae > Parotocinclus > Parotocinclus haroldoi. The sequence continues at coordinate 2,040 of JAUZST010004403.1, read as the reverse complement.
CCACGTGGTTTATTTTACACAATGTTACAGGATTAACTCCCTCTCCATTTCTGATTAATTCAGTTCAGGGTCTCACTAGCTCTAGAAAGAGTAAAAAATAAAGAGAGTGTTTACCATAGCTGTGCTACCTGGATGTACCTAACTAATATGCTGCTCTCAAAAAATAGTTTTTATGTAATTTTTTAATTATTTTTTTAATGTAATAGTTTTGAATAATTTTGTGTACATGGTCAAATCTGCAATAACTCTATAGACTAGAGATTATAACGGTAATGCAAAATTATCAGCATTCTAAAATAAAAGATAATAAACATTATTATAATGTTTTAATATTCATCTTTTGTTTTTAAGTTAATTTATAAGTGTATGTTACAAGTGTGACTTTTAATCATTTTCAAAGTATAGTCAAGTAGATTGAGTCGCATCTCCCTCTGTAGCCAATAGAATACATTTCAGAAATATTTGCATATTTGTTTAATGCAGTGGTTGTTTTAGCTTTATCGCTCAGCAAATTATCATGCAAGTTGCAAGGATGATCAAACAGGAGTCGGTGATGGATTGAGCGCGTGTATGAATTATGTGGTGTGTGTGTGTGTGTGTGTGTGTGTGTGTGTGTGTGTGTGTGTGTGTGTGTACGTACCTGTTTTGTTTTTCCAGCCCAACTTGCAGTGTGTCGACAACGTGGCATTCGACATGGACCGTTTGTCACGCACACACTCCTCCAGCCAGCGGGTGGCACTGATGGACGTGTCGTCTGAGACGAGTGTGAGTGTGGAGCCACTCACACGCTCGGGTTCGAGTCAGCTGCTGTCAGAGTCAGAGCTTACACAAACACACCGCGGTGGGGAGATCAACATCGCCGTCACCAGTAAGAAACCAATAATAGTAATAATAATAATTACAATAATAATACTTACTTAGTTCTGGGTATTCAGGCACTTGTGGGGATCTCTCCCTATAGAACACAGGGAGTAAGTATGCCCTGGATGGTATGCCAGAGGTCGCTGTTGCAGCTCTGGGGGAATGATCCCCCTGACCCCCCTCCCTTACACACATCCAATAGTGTCTGCATGTGGCACTGACCCAGCTTATGTGATATTAACCTGGGTTCCTGTGGTGGTGGGATAGCGTACCACCCGAGCATCTAATATGAACAATGTATTAAAAATGATCATACTAATGAAGGACTCATAAATACACGAAGCTTCCTGCTCTTTTTGTCAGTTGCCTCTTAATGAATCTTCAACCTTTCTGCTTTCATATGCACACAAAGACACACGTTCACACACACTTCCTCAACCTTTAAATGCTTGACACTGTCACTTTATGCATTCTTTCTTTCTCAAGAACCTCTTTCCAGGTAACTTTTACCCGTAAGGTCTCAACTTTGCATCTATCACACTTACAGGCTTCACAATGAATTTTGTCCGGTTGAACCCGTGCACAGATTTCAGATGCAATGGATTTGGTGTCATTTCATTTCAGTAATTCACATTAGTGGTGTGCGATATTGACAAAAATTATACCTGGATATTCCGGTTACGGCAGTTAAACAATACTCTGCATCCTTCAAAAATGTTTTTGTCAAGTTCCTACATTGTTCTAGCTTGCTTTTGTAAATAGGATATTATTTTTGCTTTACTAATAAAACCATTGGCAATAACATAAAAGCTAATTAAATGTAAGAAAAATATGGCAGCTGTTGTTTTTTTGTCCTATGGCTTTTTTTACAGAACTATGCTGAGTGTGTTTTTGTGCTGGTACCTTTGCTGGTTTAGTCCTGTCATGGACAGCTGACTCGCGAAGTTCATCATAATTTTCTTAATGTTCATGGTGGTTAGTTTGCACATGACATAAGTTAGATGTCATGCTGGTTTTAACAGTAAACAATTTTCAACATAGTTTGCAGATTGGTGTCTTTTGAGCAACATTCGTCTTTTTAGAACCAAACCATTCAATTCAATTCAATTCAATTTTATTTATATAGCGCTTTTTACAATGTAGCATCGTCTCAAAGCAGCCTTACAGTAATACAATTAT
>JAUZST010004402.1:0-16340 GCA_034779995.1 Parotocinclus haroldoi | reverse complement strand
TAATACTTTTGGTCACATGTTGGTTTGTGTCTTAATACTTTTGGTTACATGTTGGTTTGTGTCTTAATACTTTTGGTCACATGTTGGTTTGTTTCTTGATACTTTTGGCCACATGTTGGTTTGTGTCTTGATACTTTTGGCCACACGTGTCACGTGTCCCACATGTTGCCAAAAATATTGGGACACAAATCAAAATGTGTCTTGGCACAAATGTAACAAACTAACAAAACACAGAACCTGAAACTGGAACGCTGCGACCTGAACCGAGCATAAAGGATTTAGCCATGTGTCTGATCCCTGAAGCTCTGTTTCCAGAGAAGCTCGACAGATGACTCTATATCACACCAGCGCTTAGTGAGAAGCTGATTGGTTAGAGTGACTTCCTGTGAAAGGAAGTGATCAAAAAGAGAAAGACGTGAAAGCATCCGGGCTATGCGGTGATCTTTTCAGGGTAATAAACCGAGCATGACTGACGTAAACACTTTAATTACCCTTAGACCTGGTGAAAATGGGGAGGCAGTATTTTAGGGTTATAATGTCTCTTCATAAACAGCCGAAACGGTTTTTCAGATTTGTAAAGGAAAGTGAAAGGGACCTGAACTCAACCTCGAGTTCTGCAGAAGTTTCAATGGTAGGTGAGGTGTGATTTCTGACTTCTGATTTCTCACTTTCTGTACCAGGGCAGAACCTAAACATGAAAATTACTAATCTAAAAAAAAATCAAAAATAGAGTCCAGGTTTAATTTTATTAGCGGACAATTTTGTTTTATATACCATTTATCATATTCTCTATTTATTACATTTTGTCTACATAGTATTTTATTTTAACGGTGATTTTATGAAACTACGTTCTTTCTAATATTCATTTAACTTCTGCTTATTTAAAACATGAAGCATTTTCTGTAGGTTATAAACGCTTATGATAATCAGCAAAAGCCAAAACCTGATCAGTGTAATAACTGTGGTACAAACTTACTGTCACCTCAAGCTAAGCATCCATTTCTGCCATTGAGGCACAAATACCAAAACCAACATGTGACCAAAAGTATTAAGACACAAACCAACATGACCCAAAGTATTAAGACACAAACCAACATGTGGCCAAAAGTATTAAGACACAAACCAACATGTGGCCAAAAGTATTGGGACTGAAAAGTATAAACTTATAGTGTTTTAAAAAATTTCTGACCTGTGTAAGGTTTGAAGTAGATTCTCTGGAAGATGTAGTGTGTGTGTGTGTGTGTGTGTGTGTGTGTAATAGATGAGTCAGAGCACGAGCACAAGGGCCTTTTTATGAAACAAAACAACTGTGAACCAATTACGCATCTGATTATCCGGAGCGCTTTATGTTATTCATGCCCCTCATCCTGCTCTCCTGCTGAACATCAAATCCAGCAGCGTTCAGGTTTCACTGAGCCCCGTAACCATGTTACTTCATCTCCAAAACAATCCCGTGCCGGGTTTATTCGGCGGAATAAATTTGAATAACGCACGAAAGAGGCGCGTAACCCGAGCCAAAAGCGGAGACGTTACGGGTAAAACGAGCAGAGCAGCTGGTAGTGCTGGATAGAGAACGGACGGCTTTTTACTTCGATTTACTGCTAAAGGAATAAATAACGGGTTTTGAAAAACAAATCGACATTCGTTCGTTGCTTCAACTTTCAAAAACACTCATGGATAGTTTGGACACCATTTTAAACGTGTGTGTGTGTGTGTGTGTGTGTACGTACGCTTGTGTCACGAAGTTTCTCCCATTTGGGCTGGAGATAAAAGACCACACCTCTCCAGGCTCCAGGTAGAGTCGCTCCACGAATTAACAGGATCAATAAGACCACATATGGAAGAGTAGCTGTTACCCACACCACCTGAAAGAGAGTGTGTGTGTGTGTGTGTGTGTGTGTGTGTGTGTGTGTGTGTGAGGGAGATAGTCAGTCACATTCCATGTCAATTAAATACTATAAAAGCTAATGTATATTATATTAAGTTATATATTATATGTTATTAAGTTTTCCTGAGTGATCTATAGCTTATCGTTTCTAGAGCAGCTTCCTGATTGCTTGGTCAGAGCTCTGAGTTTGGCCCGCCGCCGTACTTTGCCCGACGTTTTGACTCCTTTCCAGAGGCTGAAGTAGACGATGGTGAAGATGAGGAACAGGCAGAGCATCAGCTGCCAGCGGATGGCGCCCACGTTCCCCAAGCCGTCCGACTCGTGGAGCTCCAAGACGTTCCTTCTGCTCACACAGAGACAGAGCGTCAGACCTTCAGACCTCCGTCTAGTCATTTCTTAGCCATTCAGTTCTCCTTTTCAAGATTTCCACCCAAAAGCTTCCGGTCTGAGAGGGTCGAAGGCCAAAGCAGGGAAGGGAAACTCGAAGGGGAACTCAGACACCGTCACAGTTTAGGCTCTCTATGACTCCCGACCACAGGAGGCACTATTGGGTCGTTGTCACTTACATGCACTTACGTGTAAAACTCCTCAGCCGGTGACCGGGAGTAGTTGGTCCAGGTCACGTTGTCCTTGCCGAAGTAGTTGGTGCAGTTCTCCGTGTTCCAGGCGTTGTCGCAGTTGGTCCACGGCAGCGTGCTGCTGAACGAGGAGTAGAAGTAGAACAGGGCCCAGGCGATGATGGTGTTGTAGTAGAAGGACACGTACAGAGCAATGATGCAGATGGCAAATCCAATACCTTAGGAAACCAAGGGTGGGTTTAAACGTTAAAGCCGCTCAGGTGAGGTGAAGAGGAGAAGACGCTCTGGCTAACGTTCTGCTTGGAAACCTTTCGCTTTTTGCTTAGGAAATTTGCTCATGGAGCGCCGCCTACCAAAACAAGTACACACCAACAGGTTAAAGAGGTGACCAAGGTGTTGCCCTGGCCTCCGAAATCCTCACATCCAAACTGAATTGAGCGTCTGTGAGATGTTTTACCCGCGGCAGACCAGAGTTCTCCCCAACGTTATTCACCAATAGGATAAAGAGCAATGCCACGTTCCCCAAAATGGTTCAGCAATGGTTTCGGGGGCACGGTGGGTTCGTGGTTGTGCCCTAGCCTCCAAATTCCCCAGATCTCATTCAGATTCAGGGTCTATGGGACGTTCCAAATACCAAAACCCGAAAGTTATCAGGATACAAATCCCTGCCGCGCTCCAAACTCCTGTATTGGGGCCATGGGGAGGACCTGTGCCAAATTAGGCAGCTGGTTTTAATGTTCATCATGTGTACCAGGGTTAAAAATCTGGAACTGGAATCCGACGGGATGTTGGCTCACTGCGGGTCCTGAAATGTCCTGTATTTTCTGCTTGTATTCGAATAAAGAGCCATCATTATCTAATGGTGGCCTAAGACTTTTGCACAGCCCTTTACATAAGATAATATGGACCCTGCAGGTACTGAACAGGTGTGTGTGTTTTTATTACCTTTGAATATGGGGCAGATGTGTTTCCATATGGAGATGGCCCCGGTGCGGTGAAACTGACCCAGAGCGAGCTCCATGTAGAAAAGCGGGACGCCCCCAAACACGGCCATGAGGAGGTACGGGATGAGGAAGGCTCCTGAAAGACAAACGTAGATTCCGTTGATTGAAAAGTGGCCATACTGTAAGTTTGAAGAATCGCATTTCTTCAGAAGGTCCACGAGAGGGTAAGTGAACAGACTGTCCTCGTAGTGGATGTGGAAGAATTAAAGACCTGAGCCTCTTTATCAAGGAACACAATTTTACAGAAATATGAAACCTACGGTCCTGGTAGTCACGTGGGCATTAATTTGACCCGTGGCACCGACCTAAGCATCCTCATGGACTGGCTGATAGGTGAACCTGGGGCAGGTACCACTCACAGGACAGCTGGGATCGTTGGAGAGGGTTGTGCCATTGTCTGGTTGGCTCTTTTGGACTCCTGGTCTGGTGTCAGTCCAGTGAAGTCCTTCCTGTCTTTGGAACCGTAATCATTTTCCTATTAGTGATTTAAAACATCATAACACCGAGCATCACACAGAAAGAAACCGTAGCGCAAACAGAGCCCTGACATTTGATAACGCGGTAGCAGCCCTACCCAATTCCCAAAATCTCAATGAGAGAGAGACAGAGGTGCTGGGAATCCAACAAGCCCGGCACCAGTCCTGAAATCATGCCAGAGCCCAACAAATCAATATCTGCTGTGGTATCAGATTCGGGGCTCGGGGCGGGAGTGGCGATGGATTGCTACTAAAAACCTGATGCTCTAGCGTTAACTGGATTCCTCATGCCAACAGGGTAACACCTAACACCGGGTTTACTGAACCTACAACCTCACAAAATGCTCTAACATCGTCCATTCGGAGCCGAGCATCGCCTGGGGAAGGAAGGAGCATCTAGAAGACGCTCTTAAAATGCACAAGACATTAACAGGTTCTCCAACTCACAACGTCGTTGGCCGCGGCTACTTGAGACGTTGGTTCCACTTCTCATTCGTCACTTTCACCCAAGCAAAACCATCTAAAGGAGGAACACTGGAGATGGTGCTCCCATAACGAAAACGGCCGTTCTTATGATAGAAAGGAAACCACAGAACACAAAAAGGGGGGCATGAGGAGCTCTGGTTTGATCTTTAACTCCTCTTAATCTCAGCAGGAAAATCATAACCACCACCCGACGTCCCACACGGCACGGGATCAGAAGCAAACCTCAGCAGATCAGGGGAAAGACCCCCAGTTACAACATCAAAGAGATCCATTAATATTAACACAACAACAACAACAACAACAACAACAACTCAAACCTAATCTAACTTAAATCAAATAATTATTCAGTCAATTATACCTTTGAATTTTGAATGTAACTTACTGTTTCTCTTACTGGAGCTCTTCGGATTGAAACGGAATCAGAATGATCATACGTTCCATTTAATAATACAATAAGAATCCGATTAATTTATTCCTAATTTAGGCTGATCGGACCCTTTTTTTTTTCCACGCCAGCCTATCCAGTGATTCAATCGGAAGGAACTCTGAGCAGAATCAGATTTACAATTTAAACCATGATTCAAAAGAAAGCGGAAAAATTTACCGTGAATCCGACTTTAAATCTGATTCCTTTGGTTCACTGTGTTTGTGCCTAATAATGATTAAATAATTAAATATTTAAAGTTAATAATAAAATACTTACTGCAATCTGCAGAGACTTTCCCAATATGATAATAGTGTGAAATAATAAAAGTGAAATGATTTCATTTCAGGTCTAAATTTAATTGAACTAAATAGGTTTAGCACGAGTTTATAATAATAATAATAATAATAATAATAATAATAATATTTTTTTAATTATTTAAATTTTATAATAATAATAATAATAATAATAATAATAATAATTTTTAAATAATTTAAATTCTATAATAATAATAATGATAATAATAATAATAATATTTTTTTATAATTTAAATTCTATAATAATAATAATAATAATAATAATAATAATAATAATAATAAGACCCACGATTTAATGCTCTGAAATTCATTAAAGCTCAAAATCTGACTCAAAACTATAATTCAGAGCAAATTAATTTTGTAATTTCATTTTGCTCTTCTTTACCAAGTTTAAACGTTCCTTGTTTTCCTTATAATAATAATAATAATAATAATAATAATAATAATAATAATAATAATAATAATAATAATAATTCATCCCCGGGCTTCACCTCCTCCGTTTTGGTAGCAGATGTACGGGAAGCGCCACACGTTCCCCAGATCCACAGCGAATCCGATCACCGACAGCAGAAAGTCCATTTTTTTGCCCCACTTGTCGCGTGACTCCGTCTGCAGCACGACGGGCACCGGAACCGGACCGGAGCCCGCGTTGGGTCTGTAGCTGGGCTCGGGCGCGTGCTCGTGGTGGTGATGGTGGTGCATGTTGGTCTAAAACTCTCTCTGCTCAAAGTTGGAAACACGTTCAGGTCGAGCGCGCGCTGTGGGGCAGGTGCATGCTGCAGCCCAGAGCGCGTGAGGTGCAAAAAAAAACCACACAGGTTGGATGAACTCATGTTGTCTAACGAAACCGCCCACCCTACACACACACACGCACTAACACACACACACACACACACACACACACACACACACACACTGTTGTTTTATTATCATTGTGGGGACTTCCCAATGAGCCTAGCAATGTTACACCTGCACCAAACCTTAACATCTGTACCCTAATGCAGATCAGATTTTATTTTTTCAAACAAAAGTTACATTTTTGTTTTTAAAAAAAACGCATTTATTTATTGAGTACAAATGTCACCCGTTTGTGTTCTCGTGTGGATGCTCGGTCCCCACAATGATCTCTAAACCTGACCTGCACACCTGCTTATACCAGGTTTCTCTATCTTTTTGGGGACCACTCACTGACCTTATGATTACTGCAGCTTATTAATGCGTCACCTACGCCCAAATTAAACCTCTCTTACAAATCATTAGATTCTATGCTCTTTTCGTGTTTTTTTTCCAATAAATGTTTAAAAAATGTTTATCGTCCATGCATGGGGACCAACAAAATACCCAACCTTTCTGTTCTGGTGAAGGTGTTTGGTCCTCACAATGATATATAAGCCTGATCCTCCTTCTCTCTTTCTCTCTCTCTGTGTTACAAACACACACACACACACACACACACACACACACACACACACACACACACACACACACACACAGATAGAGAGACAGATACAGAACTGTCTTTCCGTCATTGTGGGGACTTTCCACTGAGCTTCGCCTGCACCTAAACTTAACTTTATCTTGTTTATAAAAAATACAGATTAATGTTTAAAAACCAAGCATTTTTTTTTCTTTATGAGGAACAGCAAGATGTCCCCACAATGTCAAAAACGTCTCCTTGTGAACCATGGGACGGGATCGCAACGATTGAGTCCTCACAATGTCATATAAACCCAACACACACACACACACACAAAGCGCACAAACCCACGGACCGGATGGGTTTTAATGTAAGGGAGACGCTTGTGCTGTTGCTAATGTCCTGCTCCACACTTCTTGTGGGTTTATGTTACACTGTTTGGGTGAATCGGTGATACTTTATTTATTTTTCACCCTGCAGATCAAACATTACAACACCGGAGTGATGAGTGAGGTCCGGGCGCCGGGCATTAACATGACGAATGAAGGCCAAACACGGTGCTGCTTCCCTTTAGCTCTTACAGTATTATATTTACTCTGCAACATTACAAACATTTAAACAGCACAACGTTGCGTTCCTCTCGTAGGCCAAGTGTGTGAGCGTGCCCTGTCCACCTCCGACCCCATTCCATTCCGTAGCGACCTGACCCCGGGGCCCGGACCCCAAGTTCGGGAACCTTGATCCTAAACCATCATCCGATTTTCCTAAAGTCCTAAATGCAGATAAAGGAAACTTGGATAAACACAAACACAGTCTATGATTTCATATCTGTGAGTGGTAGAAGTATGTGAACCCCTGGGATTAGAAGTTGAAAGGAAGAAAAATGGTTGCAAAACCACCTCCAAAGAGTTTGGATCTCCACCAGTCTACAGTCAAACAGACTGGGTACAAACGGAGGAAAGTATTCATACCCTTCCTAAAAGAGGTAAAGACTCTAAGTCGACCAGGTCACGAAGATAACCGGGGGTAACTCCTAAGCAACTAAAGGTCTCTCACACCGGCTAATGCTAATGTTCACGGGCTACAAAGGGATAGCTCTGTAAAAATGTCTACTGGAGCATTTCGGTTTAAATAAAAAAGTGTTTTGTTTTGGAGAAAAGAAAGACTGCATTCCAACAAAACAGCTCTGTCCCGTCTGTGAAGCATGGTGGTGGAAGTATCCCGGTTTGCTGCATCCGGCCCAGGATCAACAGTTTCAGCAAAACGATTGGTTACTTCTAGGTAATAATTAAACTCAGAAATGTTTAATCCCCTGAAGGATCATGTCCATCCCCACGTTCTTCAGCTTCCTCGAGGCGATCTAAGCTCCGTCATCGCCTAACCCCACAGGCGGCAGAAACGGTTGTGATGTCATGACCCGGCCCAGCATCGCAGCCTCCGCTCTCCCCGTTCTGAAATAGCACTGAGCGGCCTCGTTAGGCAAACTTAATAAAACGCGAGTCACAAATCGAATCAGCTGCTTTTAGCGTGGCTCAGACTGAGGGAGTCATAAAGTGGATGGAGGAACGACGGCGATTGTAGAACATCAAATGAAGTTAGAGCTGCAGGAAGCGCGAGCTCGCTGAGACTCAGCTGATGGCTCCCAAAGAAATCTCTCATCACAGACGCTGTGTCTGAAGCACAGGTCCGACCGGTGTCCGGTGTCCGGTGTCGGGACGCTCAGGGAGTTCTCCCACAGAGACCCGAAAAAGGGACTGCTGAGAGGAACAGGCACTGCTTCAACGCTTATCTTAACAGAGCACGTTCGGCCCCGGGCACTTCTTTGGTTTGGGTCCTTGGTTTCTTGGTTTCTTTAAACGAATATTTTTCGGCGTTGCAGCCAGGTCCTCCACAGAGCTCACCGAGTTCCAGTCTGAATTCTGAGCTGTGTATCGGATAAAGGATGTGTCTTTTTTGGATGTGTTTTTTGACACGTTTCACATCGCCCCAAAGACGTAAAAGATCCGATTTGGAAAAAGGACGGAGCAGGGACACACAAAAGTCAAAGACACACTAACAAAGGGAAAAAAAACCCTCTACGAGGAAGAGCGAAGCCCCGAAGCACGAGCACACGTTTTTGTGCTGTGTAGACGGCGAAGCGTACGAGTGTGTACGCACAAAAGAACATCGCTGTGACAGGAAGTTCATGAAAACACCCTGGACCGAGTCTCCGTCTGTCTGCTCCGATCAGGTGGGACGCACTGAAGATAAGTGGTGTGTGTTCATGCTCTGAGCTCATACACACGGGGCGGATTTAATACGTAATACGCTGCAGAGCCAAAAGTTTGTGGACACCCGAACAATGGCATCCAGAATCCAGAAGAGAAAATTTCACTTTCTCTTCCGCTGAGTGCTCATCGCCTCCTCACTGGAGGATCTGATGAACGGGAGACGGACGCTTTGTAGGTTCCTCCTGCAACCCAATATCACGGTTTTTAGAACGTGGAAGTATCTTCTTACAGCCTCGTTTTCATCAAAGAGGACGACATTAAATGCCGTGTTATAGCCGTGGCTTTATATAAAATGTCTAAATATAGTGAAGGGAAGCCATGTGGAGTTAAAGGTTCATTTATTGGGTTCGACTTACAGAGCTGTATGTAACAGAAAACCATGCGGAGCAGGAAAAAGCCGTCACAGAAATATCTACCCTGGAGTTAGAACCCATTTTGGGAAGTCCCTGGTCAAACTTAAATACAGAATCCATCCATCCATGATCTCATCCACCCGGGGTGGCTGGGCCAGTCGGTGCCCACCCGGCAACTCTGGGTGCAAGGGCAGGAACAACCCTGGACTGGGCACACACTAAGGGCCACTTTAGAGACACCAATGAACCTAACACACATGTCTTTGTACTGTGTACCCGGAGGAAACCCACGCAGACACGGGGAGGACATGCAGACATACAGAAAGGACCCAGGCCGCTCTGGGATCGAACCCGGGACCATCTTGCTGTGAGGAGGCGGTGCCACCCCACCGTGCCCCCACGTGCCCCCCCCCGTGCCGCTAGATACAAGGTTTCCAAATGGACCAGTGACAAGGCAATAAAAGTTTGGGAACAAAAACCAGAGGTGCTGTTATTAGGAGTTCTGCCTCAAGGCTCTCGATTATTTGGACTCATTGAGTGGAGCTCATGAGAGTCTGGTGTGGTTGATGCGGGGGCACCCTCGGACTGCTTGCCCTATAACAAATCCAGCCCCAAGCAACTCAAGGAACTCCAAATTTTGGAAGAAAGGAAGCCTGAGGACGCTGCTGAGGTGAACCGGGACGTTGACCTAGATGGAAAAAGCTGCTTCTTAGTTGTGTAGCATCTCGAGTTACTTGTATTTGACTGAATCGACCTTTTTTTTAAACCCCGGGTGCCCCTGGACTTATCCCGGACCCCACAGGACCCGGTCGAGTAAGTTATTCCGGACAGGGCACCAGTCCATTCCAGGGCTATGTAGAGATACGTGTTGATGTTCCGTGTTCCTGATATTTGCTGGACTTTAATGGGATAAAGCCCATGAGTTTGTCCGTTTCCGTTATTAGCAGTGTCCCGGCTGTATTTAAAGGTCGAAACAGATAACCGTAAGTCGTTTGTAATGCTAATCAAATCTCACGTTTGATCACTTGATAGCATTTCCGTGTGGGTTATCAATCACGAGCCTGACCTCATCGGAGTGCTCTGTCACAGGATCCACGAGAAGCCTACAGGAATGTCATACGGCAAGAGCTTCTGGATCTTCTAAGTGGTTTTATTCACCTGCAAAAGTCGCCACTTTACCAACTTCTCACTCGCAGATTCCATTTGTGAAAGCTAATCCCGCCGTATCAGGTCACTGCTAGCGACTCTGCAGGCTAATGATGGAGGAGAGAGAGTTTGTGAAAACGCCTTCAGAGCAGCCAGAGGACCGCGAGAGTGAAAGAACACACACTCTCAAATATACACACTCTCAAATATACACACTCTCAAAAAATACACACTCTCAAATATACACACTCTCAAAAAATACACACTCTCAAAAAATACACACTCTCAAAAAATACAGAGATGTGTGATGATTAAGAAAAGTCACTCTAATTAATTGAAGATTGACTCATAAAGATCTCAAACTCTCCTCTCTGATTGGTCATGTGGAAATGTGGGCGTGCCAGATGCAAATAAATATAAATGATTTGGATGAATTTCCCATGATAACAACATGAGTAACCTTTGGGCTCATCTGGGGTCGGGTTTAATTTTTGGTTTTCTGTCAGTCTGAATTACAATGGATTTTACTTGTCTGGGTTCCTCTACGTTCCTCTGGGAGACCATGGCATGCTCGATGTTCCTCTGGGTTCCTCTGGGTGACCATGGCTTGCTTCAGGTTGCTCTGGGTTCCTTTGGGTGACCATGGCTTGCTCCAGGTTGCTCTGGGTTCCTCTGGATGACAATGGCCTGCTCTAGGTTCCTCTGGGTTCTTGTGGGTTCCATAGTGTTCTCTTTGATTTTATGGGCGTCCCTCGGTTTCGTTTTTTTTTTTTGGGTTCCTCTGGGGTCTTCATTGTTAAATTGGGTTTTCTGGATTACTCTCGATTTTTCTTAGTTTCTTTGGGTTTTTGTCTGGTTCCCTTATCCTTTGGGTTTTCTCTGTTCCTGAGGGATTTCTTTGGGTTTCTCTGGTCCTAGAGGAAGTGTGAATTGAGTAACAGATCCACTGCAGCAGAGAGGAGAGAGTCTGTTACTGTAATTTAACGTGGCTCTGCTTTGTAATAGATGAAAAGTGTATTGATTTTTTCTGAACATCCGCTTAAGGCCTTCGATCACCCACAGCTACCTTAAAAGCTCCTGAACACATCAGTCATCAGCGAGTGGATCAGGGCCAGATGGTGAACGGGTTCACGTGCGAGGGTAAGATGAAGTAAACAGCTGTTTTGTGTGACCGAGTGATGAAGGACGGTGTTTGTTCGGCTTTCGTTTGTGAGCAGCGACCCAGATCCTGATTATTTATATTATTTGAGAAGTATAAACAGAATTTATTAGTCTTTTTTTTTTAACCACAGATTTAACCCTGAACTGTGTCCACGTGGCGAGTGAAAGCCAAGAACGACGTGAGGTACGTGGAAATATGAGTGGGCGTGTCCGTGTGACCTATAAAAACGTGGGCGTGTCCTCCAGTCCATATGGCTTTTATAAACGCACACAATAGGTCTCTGAATAAGTTTATACAAATAAAAATGACTCTGAGAGGCCGTAAGTAGGTGGGATCTTGAAGCTGAAGTAAAACATAAAACGCACACCTTTATATTAAATATATGACATTTTGGGAGGGTGTGTGTGTGTGTGTGTGTGAAGCACTGAAGTGGTGTGTGTATCCTCAATGCTCAGTGTCCATCCCTGTTCCCTTTCTCCTCTCCCTGTGCTTAATCCACCTGACAGCTTCTTCCTCAGGCTTAACCGAAGCTGACCACTCAATCCTGGATCACTGCTCAGATCTGTTCACCTGTCAATCACACGATCCTAGCCATGATGCCAAACGAGCTGCCAATCAAACTGCCCGATGTGCGCGCGGTGCCCAGCCCTGGGCTTCATCCAGTCAAGCTTCAGTGCCTTCATCCTCTGATTACTAACTGAACACCTGAGCATCGAGCTGAGCAGTGGAAGCTCAGAGGCTTCGCTCAAGGGCCAGACCGTGGCAGCCTCACAGGAGACCGGATCTGAACTCACAGCCTTCGTAGTTTTAATCTGTAAAAGTATTGATCTTTTTATACATCCGTTTATCAAATCCAAATAGCAATGCATTTATCGAGTTCATTACATCATTTTAGAGCTGCAACAAATCAAACATTAATAATAATAATAATAATAATAATAATAATAATAATAATAATAATCAAATGCATTCAGTATGTGAAAGTCGCCCCCTAGTGGCTAAACGATGCACATTCCATCTTATAATATAGAAGAAAAAAATCAGAGAAAGATAAAACACGATTAATAAATGATTTAACCACCTTTCATTTGGTCCTTGAGTTAATCATGCTCTCTGTTATGACTGTCATGGTGCATAATGTTAATAAACATCGACTAGTACGGTTATTTAACACTAACAAAATGCAAAACATATCCTGCATTACCTACCGCATGATCACTTTAAAGACTCGAACTTAAAGACATATTTCTCCTCTATTGAAAAACTTAACTTAAAGACATCAGAAACGTGGAAAAACAATTAAGCTTCTCAAAAATTTATATATATATATCTAAGACAATCGTATTGCAATATATTAACAGACATCCAGTTTTATGGGCCTGTTGAAAAGTACCAAATTATAAACTTGCTTTAAAATCGTAACGCTTTAGGTGTTCAGACATTTTCTTACCGTCTTAAAACTTAAGCTCGATCGCTTTACCTAAGCAACAGTTAACACTTCTTACCCACTTTTTCCTTTTTTCAAACCTTCGGACTTTTCATTTTCGCAGGTCTTTATTTGTTGCAAATTGTTCCAAATTAAACAGCGTTTTACAGGTTTTCAGCTCCAATGCTTTGACATTCATGCTTAAAACTATTCTGCACAGTGAAAATAAATAAATAAAATAAAATAACCCGGCGTAAATAACCACAATGTTTAACAATACTAAATAATAAAGTCCTATAATAATTTAATTTAATGT
Organism: Parotocinclus haroldoi; assembly: GCA_034779995.1. Lineage (NCBI taxonomy): Eukaryota > Metazoa > Chordata > Actinopteri > Siluriformes > Loricariidae > Parotocinclus > Parotocinclus haroldoi. The sequence goes on along the minus strand of JAUZST010004402.1, from coordinate 3,077 downwards.
CTAATATTGAAGATTTACCTTTGATAATAAACACTGAACATAATAAGCACGGATAAAAGTTAAGCTTTTATAGTTTTATTCAGCATTTTTATATGTATAAATACTTATATTTACTATATTGAACTGTTTTTCCTGCCTGTGCAGGTACTGCATTTCCACCAGGGGGCATCATTTAGCTTCTGGGGGAGTCAAAAAAGGGCAAGCCGAGGGTAATTCAGTCATTTCTGTCCAGATTTATAATACAAACCAGTTTGTCACATGTCCACTTTCTCAAACTGGACTGAGGGAATAAGGTAACGTCATGCCCTCTGTCTCTGCACGTGCGTTCTGGTATGATTAATTAATTAATTAATTAATTAAGGAAACAGAACAGCATGGTGGCGCGGAGGTTAGCACCCTAATCCAAATGTGGGTTTTGCATGTTCTCTGTTTCTGGATCTGTGCCTCTAAAACTCAACAAAGCATCTCGTGTTACAAAAACATTATTATTATTATTAGTTTTAGTTTTGCACTCCTGGATAAAAGAGAAAGGTTAAGTGTGCCTTTAAGAGGCGGTTTTCTGTTTTTTCTTTTTTCTTTTTTCTCTCTTTTTTTTTTTTTTTTTTTTTTACCACAGAGGGCGCTTACGATCTCAGAATATCCCCGTGAAGCGCGAGGAGGTGCGCACGAGCCGCCGGAGTCATGGCAACCCCGACGACAGGTGAGAAGGAAATCCTCTGATCCGAGCTTTAACGTTGAAGCCGCCGCTGATGATCAGTTTGTTTTCTTTTACCTGTGGATAATATTGCGTCATTAACGAGCGTGATGTCATTACCCCGGCTTTCAGACGCAGAAACGCGGCAGAGGCTCGTGCGGAATGTCAAGAAGGAGGTGGGTGAGATTCGGCTAGTGTAATTAATAAATCTAGTGTAATTAATCACACGCACTATACAGCATCTGCACCCTGTACAGTCTATTATATACACACAGTGCACGCGAGTTTCTTCCCATTTTGACCCCGGTCTTTCATGCACCGGGTCATGGGAAGTGGCTAAACTGGGCCACGCGGGTCTGGCATGTTCCGGGAGCTCGTGCCGCCCTCAGGGCAATAGTCTGTCTGGACTGGGAAGCTTAAACTCGAACCCGTGTCTCTGCCATGGTGGGCTAAAGAACTGCCCCTGTGCCACCCGAGTACCACCTGAGCACCTATACTACTAATACTAATCATAATTGCTCTTATTACTAATCTTACGGGAGCCTGGAGGTAAGAGTATGCTGCCTGACAGAGCACTGGGTTCGAACCTAATTTAATGACCGTAAAATTAACGTTAAGTATCTAAAAACGGTCGTAACTGTAGCTTTTTATCAGTGTTAAATAATAATAATAATAATAATAATGATGATAATAATAATAATAATAATATTAATAATCATAATAATAATTATTATTATTATTATTATTATTATTATAGTAATATGGCTGCAGTTCCATCGTGATTGTTTAATATTTCTAATAACTGTAATTAAGTGATTAAGGAAATAACTGGGGCGGCCCCGCCCCCAGCCTGTACATACCCGATTCACCCACTTCTGTATGGGTTGAAACGATAGAGCCGGGGCCTGAACACAGGGCACAAGGCGGGATTGATCGATGGAGCGTACTGTGTTATTTATTATTGTCTGTATCTTTATCGTTCTGCCTCTCTGATCCCTCGGCGTTCAGTGGGCGTGTCCTGCATGCTGTGCTACAGCACGATCGATGTGCAGCGCGTGTGTGTGTGTGTGTGTGTGTGTGTGTGTGTTATCTGACAGGTCTCTGTGGCTCAGACTGAGTCATCTCCTGAAACAGGGCAGCCGATTGGTGTGAATATGAGCAGTTCATTAATGAAAGCCCTCTCTGTAATCTGAGGTCCGATCAGGTCGTGCTGGACTCAGCAGGTCAGGACTCAGAACCTGCTGAAAGCTCCTGCTGGACGCACTGAGCTGATATTCCGTGTGGTCCTGACATTAAACGCCGAGCTTATTAAACAGCTCCCGGACCGTGGTAGCTTAGCGGTTAAGGCACTGGGCTCTGGACCTGATGGTCCTGGGCTCAAATCCCACCCCTGCCAAGCTGTATGTAAATTTAAAGCTGAATTCATAAGAACCCCGTTGAAGAAATCCTCAATTTACCCCTGAGCTAACGGACCGGTCAGTAGTCTGATCTCGTACTCAGAGATCGGGTATCGGGATCGGATAAGAACAGCTGGGATCGGTGCATCTTTAGGGATGAACCATTTATTTGGTATAAATTTGCCCCCGTTTGCTTTGCTGATTTTGTAAGTGAAAAGAATTGGGAAGAACTTCAGGAATTGTTATAGTTTGTATAGAATTTTAATCATATAATTGTATAATTATATATATATATAAGGGAGCTAAACGTAAACATGCCACATTCCTGCCCTTCCAAGCATCTAATCTATCTTGCGTAAAGATTGGGCCCCTGATTTCGCTTGGAATTTTGGTACGGAGTTTAATCAGTGCCTATCTGTGAAGAGATTGGTATGTTCTTCCCATGAGTCTTCTCCCAAAACATGCCGGTGAGAGAACTGGTTCGACCGGACTCTGCATCCTGTGGCTTCTGCATTTGGGTTCCGTCATGAAGAGCTTCTGTAAGATCCTGAAGACTTTTGCAATCAGGTCGCGTCATCGCAGGATTAGAATACTTCTGAAGTAATTAAGTTGAGAATTTGTCTCATGAAGGTACTAACGATGCTCCCCAAGCCCCGGGCCCCAAACCCCAAACTAATACGTTAGATAAAATATCGGATTACAGTTCCAACCAGCGCTGTCGTTACACACTGTTTATGACGTAGTACACGGTTCGAGACGCAGCCAGGACGTCTCTCAAGTGCGATTCTCGACCCTGTCTGAAAACAGGATTGGCGTTACCATGGATACGAGCAGTTTGGCTGAATAACGCTGAATAAGATGCGATGCGAGCGTGTCCTGAATGAGCATCGTGTGCAGGGTGGAAGAATTCGTCTCACACACACACACACACACACACACACACACACACACACACACACACACACACACACACACACACACACACA
>JAUZST010004401.1:0-16343 GCA_034779995.1 Parotocinclus haroldoi | reverse complement strand
TTTTGCTTGACTTTGTTTAGAGTTTGTACACGGCCGTACGGATCAGTGCACCGTCTAATAAAGCTCGACTTCATACCTCGTTCTGAACTAGTAAACGGTGTGGAAGCTTTTCTTGCTGTTTGTATAGCCACGTTAGCATCATTAGCATGGCTGTTCAACGGCTGCACTGTAAAGACAAAAAAGCTCAAAATATTCCTAACGAGCCCAGAAAGCTTCCACTGAGCGGGTCCCTGCTATTTAATGAGAATTGCGCTTCTTTTTCTGCCTCGCGCCTTTATAGCGCTGTTCTGTAGCCTGTTAGTCAAGTTGCTAAGAAGTTTACGAAGCTAGCGTTAGCAGTAGCACTCAGCCTGCCGATTTGGCTTTTTTTTTCATTCGACTCATCCCCCCCCTAAGCTTTCTTCACACAAAGTGAGATAAACGCTCGGACAAGAAATGATAGACGTTAAAAATATTTCTACTTTGTTTTCAATCGTACCGCTTTATAAACGTGAATCCGCTGCTAGTTAGCATGGTAGCTCAGTTATATTAATTAGCCAGTTAGCCTGCTAGCTAGCGTGCCTTCTAATTCATTTAAATATGAAGCCCATAAAAAAAGTTTCTCCCCTCATTTCGTGTAGTTTGGATTAAAGCTCGATAAACACAACAATACTCTTGATATTGCTTGTTCTTGGTTTAAGCTGTCTCCAAAACCTTTATTCTAAAATCCGAGAGTTTCTGTTTATGTTTACAATAACTAGTAGGTCAGTAATAGTAGCTACAGCATGTGCATTAAAACTTTACACTAATAAACATTTTTTTTACCTTCAGCTTTTATGTTGATAATTAAATACTGTTCGCATTAACCTGAGACCTTTTATTTTAAGAGTTAACGGTTTAAACACATCCTAAGTAGTATTAAGTGTGATTTAAGTTAGCTTTAGACATTTATTGTTTAGAACTATTTCCATAAACTATCTAAAGTCTTTATGTTAAAGATTAAATGCTGTTTTTGTACGTTGTGTACCGTTTAAAATGTTTTTATATTAACTTTAACCTTTTAATATGAATGAACAGTATTTACAGTAACATTGCCATGGATTAAAGCCTGATGATTTTCTGTTTAGACTAACTTTGTTTTCAGTACTTATAGACTTTTTCATTAAGTCTTAAGAAGTTAAGTTTAATCTCCAATACTTTGGGCACAATGGAGGAACCGTGGTTAACCCTTTCAGGACCGTAAGGATTATACACGCACAATTTATTTTGACAAATTTTCTGTCTGACACTGAAACCATATAAACCATATAATGCATATCGAAACTAGCATACGTAATATAAAGTCAGTGACATAATGAGTGCTTTCATACGAATTTGAGGCTCTAGGTTGTTTCGATCACTTTTGGTGTCCGTTAAGAACTGTGCGACAAATGTCATTTGGTCCTCAAAGGGTTAAAGTGCTGGATTATTGATTTGAAGGTTCAGAGTTTAAGTCCCTGCTGTGCTGCTGATGGACCCTTCAGTAAGGCTCAGGATATTTTATTGTACCGTGAGATTGTATTAGGCCTAGTTAAAAGTTACTCTGGATAAGGGCGATAATACAAAAAAAGCCTAGCTACACTTCATTTCCCTTTGTTTTTGCTTTTATTATTATTATAAAACATGCCGAATCTCACACTCCTTCCAGTTTATTAAGTGTGTTTGACCACCAAACCATGCTCAATATTCCCAAATGTCCCAAACCCTATGTGGATGGGGTTAAATTTACATGGGGGTGGTCTAAGGTAATTTCCTTTCTTACATGAGCTACATTTTACGTCATTTAATTTTCATTCTGATCGGCCATGTTGACGTTTTATTTTCTTCATCCCTGAGTAAATTACAGACTGAATTACGTACCGGGTTTCACCCAGCTCAGCACTGCTCTTAAGTGTTCTCCCATCCAGTTCTTTGTGATTTTTAACCAGTGCTAGCTGGCACCTTACAGTATAGAAAGGTGTTCTGCAACATCCATCAAAAGTCATTTGGGAGACATTCCCCAATTTACAGCTTATGGCTATAGTAATAGGCACCTCCCTGTTTCAGTGAGTACTGGATGAGTAATGCATCGATCGAGAGGATTTTCTACACTCATCAGTCACAGAGGAGATACAAATACCCAGATTCTACGGAATGAATAAAACAAATATTTACAGGTGTAATGCTGTTTAAATTTGTCGAATTAGCCATTTAGTTACATTTAAAATCCCTTTGTGAATAATGTTTATTTTTGAGTTTCTAGATATTTGAGAAGTTATTTGATTGTGATGCAAGCAGCCGGCTTTGTAGCAAGCAGCAGCAGCAGCAGCGACGTGCCACCAAAAATATGTCATGTTTAAGTGTCCTAATTGATTAATTCTTCAGCATACTTAGCTGTGTGTATATGGTGGCGGTTTAAGTACCGGACTATGGACCAGCCCAGCTGCCACTGTTGAGCCCTTGAGTCATTTCCTTAACCCACAATTTCTTGGTTTGGTCATGGCAAGCTTGCTTCAGTTTTAAGTCTCTCTGATTGGTTGAGCGTTTGACGTGTGATAAATGACTTAATGTAAATATGGTTGCAGGTTGTTGGAAGATTGGAGTGATTTCTCTCCTGTTGGAGGCGAGACCGTACTCAGTTCTGTCCACTTCTTTGTTCCCCTGTTGCGGCCTTAACTGGTCTTTCTGAAGAACTGCCAGTCGATGGCTTTAATGGACAAACACAAAGTCAAGCGGCAAAGATTGGACCGCATCTGCGAAGGTGAGGATGGCATGTGCACTCGCACACATGCTCTGTGTTATTTTAGAACTGAACATGAAGTTTAGGAACACGATGCACTGCTCTAATTGTACATCAGTTATACCTTTTTATACCTAATTATGGCATACAGTACAGCGTGAAACACTGTATAACATGTATGCAACTGTATGTAACACTGACCTTATATCACAGTGACAATTGCGCCCCTAAATTTTTTTTGCTGCTACCCTTCCGAAAGACCATTCCTGATCAAGCTTCTTTAGACTGTAGAAGGATAGACTTGGCAACTCGGTGAAGCTTCCAGATGCTGCTGTTGCTTGTAAGGGGAGGTCACACTAAATACTTACCCCCGTAGCTTACACACAGGCTGTTTTTTTCCCCCCAGTTTTTAATACTGCATACAAACCCTGTATTTTCTGGTTGTGTTCTAATAAAGAGACACATAAATTATATATGGGATGTTACACATTTGCTAATACAATGATAAAGCTGTACTGCCTCTGATTTCAGATCAGCTTCATCCTCTTTAGCATGTATTTGATTGGATGGCCTAGAATTGAAACTTTACAAGAGTTAAAAATGAAGAATGATTCTGGATGTACAAAACGCAGTTTAAAATGCTGACACTTCACATGAACAGCGATTACAGACGATCATTTCTTTGGAGATTTAAGGACTCAAGGTTTTTACGTTTCACGAACAAATGTACAAGTGACGAATAAAGTGGCTACTCCAAATAGGTATATAAGGGTATATAGAAATTGTGTAAAGGAAAAATAATTTGTTTTTTAAAGAACTGGCAAAAAGTAATAATACATACCATAATAAATACTAAACAGGTATTGTAATGTAAAATAAATATATTAAGGATGTGTGCCAGATGAAATAATTCAACTTTTTCACTGTTTACCTTCTGCTGTTCAGTGTGTTTATTTACTTTAATGTTTATTAATACATTCTTTTTTTTTTTAAACGTTCTTCAGAGTTTTTATGCCATCACACGTCCCTGACCCAGCTCTGCTTTTATAACAGAATATTTATTTATTTATTTTTTAAACTGCAGTGTGTTTATTAGTCCATTACATGCTGTGAATCTGTCTTTTTGTGTTGTGGACCAGGCAGTAGGTATTTGTAGACTGTGCTGTTACGCGAGTAGCTCCGTTTCGAGTGGTTTGCAATTAGTCCATATTATTCTTTAGACACAGAAACCCCACCTCTACCCCCCAGCCCCCCCCGCCCCGAAAAACAGTTGCTATCGACAGTACGAAATAGAAAATTCTTGGCTTGAGCATGAGTCGCTTGATAATCTTGTGCTGTCGTTCTTGGGAGGTGAAATGCCTTATGTTGTGGTGATTAGGTGGTGTCTGGTGAAGTTTGGAACACGTCTCCCTTGGATGAGAGCTGTTACTGTGGTGACTAAGCTAAAGAATTTGCTCTTTCTACATGGCCGAGAAACAAAACGCTTTCTTTCTCAGCCTAAGGAGTCCATTATCCCACTTAACTCTGATCTCCAAATAACTTCTCAAAGATGGCATCAGGCTCTTGTAACCATCACATGCTCCAACCCCTCCATGTTTTTTATGTGTTTTCTTAAGTGTTTGTGTAATGCTGAATTAGGGTTGCAGCTAAATCACAAAACAGGTGGGAGAACTGTGCGAAATCGGAGTGACCGCTTGGTTTTGGTTTTTGGATCAGGCGCAGGCGCTGCTCTTCTGTAATTTAGTATATAGTAGGGTTCTTATAGCACAGGGGTGCAACCATGTTTTCAAGATCTACCGAACACTGCATTTTTTTTTAATGCAATTGAATACAGTTTTCCTATTTTATCCCCATCACTGCTCGGTGTATGAACATAACCGGATTAAACACTATGAACAGGAGAGAGCGGTTTGTAATTAGTTGCCGTATTTATGACCGTGCGTTCTGTGTAAGAGTAATCACTTAAGTGAGACAAACTGTTACACACACTTCAAAGGTGTTTGTGCACTCTGGCAAATGTGTAGCTCTTTTTGTTATCTTTGCTCCTTCCTGTCGGCTGCAGGGTTGAGGTTTTGCATGTGCTCTCGCCCAGTCCAGTTGATGATATAAACCCAAATTCTTATGAGGTCTATCTTTGTGCCACTCAGTACATCGTTGTATAGACTTGATTCCCATTCTTGCGTGGTTTGCAGTAGGGCTTGTTTAAAAACTCCTCCTGGAGTAGTGTGCGAGGGGTTCGTAGCTAGATTTGCTTAATATATGCCTTTTTGTCAGCGCTACTGTCACCTGGTGGTTATCTCAAGTAAACGGGAGATTGTCTAATTTAATGGGATGTTCTTGCCAGAGTAGCATAATGATGTTGTTTGCTTTGTAGTACTATGCAGTTACACACATGCTAAGTGGATGATGGACAAACAGTTAGACACTGAACAACCCTCTGATGGAGATTTGCCATCTTTATAGTTCAGCGTTAACCGTTATTCAACACCACTGATCCATCTAATTAAGTGGAAGGATTCTGATGCAGCCCTAGGAAGTGATCTCTCGAAAAAAAGTGCCCTGTAAAAGGGCTTCTGATGGTCGGTTTATGAACGTAATGTAAACGCTACATAAATTATAATGTAAAAGGTTGTTAGATGTTTGTGGTGAGAGCATAGTTTTGTCGTGTTTTATTGCATGTTGTTTGCTTCTTTGACTGTACAAGTGGATAATATAAAGTTCACGTGAATGAGAAAAGGCGTGTTGCTTTTGAATAATTACATAATAATAAATAAATATAATAAATAATAACATTATTTATCGTATGTAGTAACGAGTGGTTACTCTTATTGCGGCTTCTCTGTCACAGGGCTGTCCAGACATTGAGATTACCAGAACCATACTTTTGTAATGATAAATATATATTTTATTAGATACATTTTATAAGAAACACTCTGTAAAAGATCGTCTCCTACTGTCTGACTTGGTTAGCGTTTGTGGTAGAATCTGCTGGCACACCATAGTGTGCCATGCCATGCTCCCCAAAACGCATCCACAATGCTAATGGTTTAAATGTGGAATCTTTTTGGGTATAAAGCCCATAATTAAAAGTTCATGACTGGGCCAGACGGTGTTCATTATTGTCAGTGAATTGATTTTGGGTGGCATGGTGGGGCATCACAGGTCCAAAGAATCCAGATTAGTTTCCTGCCTGAGTTTTGAGTGTGCGCCCCATCTCTGCACGGGTGTTCTTTGAGTACTCTGGTTTCCCTCCACAGTCCAAAGACGTGCATCAAGTGAGCTCGTCTCTCAAAAGCACTTCTATGGTGATTGCCCAACCACTGTATTCAGAGCCATTTTGACCCTGCATTAATTGACCTGTCTGTCTGTGAGAGAGACATCCTGCAGCGAATCTCTTGAACGAAATCTTTTTGTGACCTTTAGACTCACAAAGTAAGTTTGTGAGCACACGAGCCCACACCGAAAATATGAGCCCCATGTTGTCTACGGCTACCCAGCCACCTGTATTTTCACAGTTGTCTGTTTTAGTGCTTTTTGGAACAGAATGGGGCATGTTACCAAAAATGAATTGATAATGTATTGTTTTAGCTCAGCTATTTCCCTTTTAATTGAATCATTCCAAATTTGCAGACACTTTATGGACAGTGTTCTATCCGTATATAAGCGCATAGTGACATAAAATCCAAATATATTTCCTGCCTTGTAATTAAATGATGCGTAGAGAAAGATTTGTAGTGCATTTTTAGAAAGGTGGATGAAGAATGCATAAACCACATTGATTGTGATGTTTATCAACCAGTGCTTCCTTTTAATTAACCTCTCAAGATGAGGCAGGCTCATGGCTTTTCATTATTTTCTGTGTAGAGTAATTAGATGTGTACTCGGGCAAAGGCCTGCCAGGAGAACGAGCTGCTGCCTCTTTAAAAAACAATAACTGTCCAACAACCTCTATAGCTGCTTGCCGATACTAATGAGGTTAACACCGATTGGCTGGCGCAGAGTGCCTCGGTCTCCGATTGGGTCCTTTGTGTGGGGGAGGAGCTGGGTATGGATGACAGCTGGGTGCCTGCCAGGCAAAAACAGTGTAACACTGATTGTGAAGGGTGGAGAGAGAGTGATAAAGCGGTAGAGGAGAGAGAGAGAGGGAGAGAAGACAGGCGTGCACACTTCATGATGCAAGGTTAGGATGTGTTTGTACGTGTGTTTTTGATGAGATATAAAGCACGGACTCGGAGGTTTGAGCGTAATGTGGCTTGGGTGTGGCATCTCAGTGGTCATAATTTTCCTTTTTTGACGACGTGAGTATGCGTCCTTGTGGTTGAGCAAGCGGGATTGTTTCTTGCGTCTGGCAGACAGGAGGTTGGGTGTGGTGCTAATGCATTATCATCCTACCCCCCACCCCCTCTTTATGTGCGCTTGCGTTTGTGTGCGTGTCGGTCGTAACAGCAGCAGGGTAAGAAAGTGTGGTGGAGGGGTGGGGAATGCAGCTAGAGTGGAAGACAAGGAGGTTAGGAAAGGGGGGCAGTGGATGGATGGAGCTGAATGAATGGCATTGTTCGTATGGCCATGCCTCTTCTGCTGCTCGCTGTTTTTCATACACTGGCACAACCTCAACACACGGCATCTGTGCTTGGCTGTGCAACACTCCCTTGCGTGACCTCGGTGGAATAAGCATTTGCATTGTTCACATCAGTGAGCTACAGTTAATGTTTTTGCTACTCAGATTTTTTTTCCCCCTCCTTAAGTGCCTAGTTTTTTCCAACCACTTTGTTTAAACTGGCTTGGCAGTCTGTGTATCTTCACCCCCGCGTTTCCCCATTCTTGTGTGCGCTGTGAAAATACACCAACCTGAATGGAAGCGGTAGTGAACAAATATTTATATTAAGCCTCGCCGTGCCATGCTGGTCACCCATTCGCTTGGTATCGGCGAGCATGAAATGGAGCTCAGTGCTCATGCTTGGGTTGCAGGTCTCTGGGTCCTTGGACGGCAGCTGAACAGACACCTGTCAGTGGGGCAAAAGGTCACTTTCATTCAAATGTGACCAGCTTTCCAAGTCAGTGTACTAATAGTAAATTAAAGGTGTTTTTCATTTCGAAGGATACTTGGTTATGTACAGTATATAGTGAAAGATGGAATCATACTGGGTGAGGTAAAATTAATTAGATTAATTAGATGCACATGGCAAAGAGAAATATAAAATATCAGTCGAATTTGGCAGTCGAGTAGAGTTCAGTTGTGTAACTAACCTGGTGGTATAGGTTTAGCTCAATTAGCTTATCTAACTCTAAATTCACAATGGGCAGTTTGCACTAAAACGTTGGGCCCAGTCCTGTATCGGTATCATTCGTCAAATATCGGACAGACATGACCGATCCATATTTCATTCCACATCTTACCATGAGGCAACTTCAGTCTGCAACTGAGCGAGCTAATGGTATTAACTGTTGGTTTAACTGAAATGTTGTTTGTGTGGAGGCTTTTTTTGAAAAGTCTGGAATCACTGAAAAATGTAACCACAGGACCAACAAGAAATCATATTAAAGTAAAAAAAAAAACAAAAAAAAACACTGGCGTCTGATTAGAAACGAAAACCATTTGATCGACCCATCACTAGTTAAAAGGACTGCACATTAGAAATGCGTAAAGTAGTCCATTGCAAAGAAGAACCTGTGGAAGGTCTCCAAGAATAACACTAATACGATGTTGTTGTAACTGTCCCATTGTGCAGTTTGAATGGGAGCTGAGTGACTGTTCAAGGCCTTTTGTGTTTTAAAAATGGCAAATTGTGGTAAATGGTTGAGGCACGCAATTGAATGCATTGCTCCTGGTTTGAAGGATTTGGGTCATCGTGAATCAAACTAAGGCACCCTGCCCCCACTCATCAGAACCCCTCTCCCCCATTCCTCCTGTTTCTTCTGTCCACTCTTCCCCTGCCCCTTCATCTGTCTGTCCTTCTGGGGGTGTAGGAAATGGACAAGGTCCAACAGTGATGTGATTCTCTTTCACGGGTACGCCCGTGTGTAGGCTGAAATTAGAGATGCTTTTGCTGTGTTTACGTGTGCAGTTGAACTTCTTCCATGGCTGCGCAGAGACAGAATCCTGGCCGTAGAACTCAAGTGCATGTAGGTGTATTGGCATAAATCCTGCTGAGATTACAGAAAATTTGAACAGGCAGCAAGTGGGAATTAGTTTACCGCGGTGGAGATGAATGCACACAATGAGTTAGATCTTTATTGTAGGGTTAAAAATGAAACTCGCTTTAAAAATGGATATTCAAATGATTGTTTGATTAGTTATAGCATGATTTAGAGTGCATTACGTTATGCCTTCAGGCAGCCTGAATTGAAACGATTGCAAATTAACATTTGGAGCTCCTTCATCGCGACTGTAAATGCAAACTAAATTACTGCTGTTAATTGTGCCACGTTCCATTGGCATTGCTATTTCTGACCATCGCATCCCTATGAACTGAATTCTACTAAGTTATACTTATTTAAAAAAACAAAACAGGACCGGATTTTACTTTATGCACTTCAAAAGTGACTTTTAACCCACATCTTTAGTTTTACACCAATCAAACATTAAAAAAAACCTGCCTAATCTTCCATGGATCAGAAATTTGTCCCTTACTTGAATTGAGATCTGCTGAATATGGAGGCCAAAGTCTTTCATTTTCCTCAAACATTGCAGTGTGGCGGGGTGCATTGTCTTGCTGAAAGAGGAAACTTCCATTAGTAAATACTGTTGCCACAAAGGGGTGCACTTGGTATGCAGCAGTGTTTACGTAGGTGGTACCTGCCACAGTAACATCCAGAAGGTTGGTCAGGGCATCACACACTGTCTTGTTTACTTAACCTGTGAATTTAGTGTTATGGCCGATCAATGTGTTTCGACCCGTTAGTCAAGATTTAATCTTGCTGATGAACGTATGCATGTAGGTAACATTAGAACATGTGACGCATTTTGTTTGTCTAAACCGCCTTCGAAACCACCTCTCTGCCGCACAGGCATTCGCCCACCCATCCTAAACGGGCCCATGCACCCTCGTCCTCTGGTGGCACTGCTGGATGGACGTGACTGCACGGTGGAGATGCCCATCCTGAAGGATGTGGCTACTGTGGCCTTTTGTGATGCTCAGTCAACCCAGGAGATCCACGAGAAGGTATCTTATTTCTTTAGCCTATTGTTTGTGGTGTCTCGGGTAATACCAACAGTGGTAAACACCTTTATCTCAATTGCAGGTTCTGAATGAGGCTGTTGCCGCACTGCTTTATCACACTATCTCACTCTCACGAGATGACCTTGATAAGTTCAAAGGGCTTCGTGTCATTGTGCGGATCGGCAGTGGGTTCGACAACGTGGATGTCAAAGCCGCAGCCGAGCTAGGTGAGCCCGTTGATTTTGTTTTTCCCCATCTGTTCAACGTACCGCAGACGCAGTGCAGTAGACTCCTATAGAGAACTAGGTGTGTTTTGTGCATTAAAAAAAAAAAAGTCCAGAATTGCGCTATGGCTAGATAAATAGGTGCTACGTACGCTGTGTTAAATACCCAGCCAATCAGCCGCCGTTTGCTTTAGCAGAGATCTCAAAAATTCTCAAATTACAATGAACGGTTTTGTAAATTTCAGATGTAACAGCTGTAAACGTATTTGAAATAACAAATGCACTGTATAGCATCGCCCAACATGTTGAGTTCACAGAACTGCTCTGAACTTTAGTTACCATGTTTTACGTAACGCGTTAATTGCTTATGATATAAACTCCTCACAAAAATTAGGGAATATTTAAAAGTGAAATTTGCCGTAATGAAATATCCCCTAGTTTTTGCGAGCAGTTACCATACCATTATGGCATTTTTTATAATGATTGCGAATACCTCATTCATTGATTTACATATTGTCTACAATTTTCGGGTGGAAATCCATTTTAGATTTACCCCATGGCTCCAAAATACATCTAAAGTAATGTAACAGCAACAGAAGTATCGATCTTGATAGGATAATAATGGGATATTAAGACTGCATAAAGGAGGAACACGTAGTCAGGACGCACTTCAGGTTATATTACAAATACAACGATGAAAAATACTCCAGTGTTTGTGTATTACACTGCTCACACAAATTAGGTGATTTATTTTTTTTTTTTTCCAAAATATTTATGAAGAGAATCCCAAAAGAACTGTTGGACAATCTGATCCTGTCCATGCCCCTTCACAGTCGGTGTGTTTTGGCCCTCTTGGGTGACCATACACCCTACTGAACAGTCAGTGTGGGGGCACTCTCGTCCAGTTTAGCAATTTTATTACTTTTGCAAGAGGATGTGAGTCACTGTAGAATTTAACTTTGAGAAACACATTTTAATTCACATTTTAACTCACAAAACAACACCGAATCATACTGTACTAATTAACCGATCAGCTCACATTTAATGCGAAACTATAGAAAACTGAACTGTAAAAGGAATCGCAGATTGTTTGTCAAGTTCAATATTGATCGCTTTAATTATATCTAAAATGGTTGGTAAGCTCTCATGGTAGCGAGGGGAAAAAAAAAAAAAAACTCCTCTGACTGTGACTAGTACTCAATAAAATGGTTCCCTGAATATAAATAGAAGGTTTGGGTGATACCCAGTCACGCTGGGGTCATCACCAGTAAATCAGGATGTCTGCCTACTGGTACTGCCTCCATTCAGAACGTTCTTTAATTACCCCTAGGGGATGCATAAAGTTTTCTGAATCTGTCCTGCCTCTGTCAACTATTTACAGGTATTGCAGTGTGTAATGTTCCAGCTGCCTCTGTTGAGGAGACGGCGGACACGTCAATGTGTCTGATCCTGAATCTGTACCGCCGGGTAACCTGGATGCACCAGGCCCTGCGAGAGGGCACACGCGCTTCGAGTGTGGAGCAGATCAGAGAGGTGGCGGGGGGAGCTGCCCGTATCCGAGGAGAGACGTTGGGCATCATTGGCCTCGGTAAGTCTTTCTCCTTGTTTTGTGCTTGAAATGGCTTAATAACTATAATTATTTGCTAAAGGAATATATGTGAAAATAGTAAATATTCAGAATGTACACCCACTGGCAGTGGAGCGTCTTAATGTAGTTTACACTAGCTCGGAAGACTGGGTGTTCATTTCCCAGCACAGCCATGAAGCCCTTTGGAAAAAGGGTGTTGTAACTTGACGCAAGATCATATCAGTTGTGAGGGCGTCTGGTTAATGCTGTAAAGGTCAGGATGTGTAAGCATCCAAATATTCTAATGTCATGCACATCTGTTTTTTTTAAAAGTGCTGGACTAAAGTGGTTTTAGATGCTGCGTTTGGTTTAAACAAATGCCTCCGTGGCCTTAGTTCTCCTTAAATATCATCATATACAGTTACAGATCTCAGTCTCAGCATGCCCGACGGTAGCGCTGTGTGTACGTTAGTGTTTAAACTGCAACGCTGGTCTCTGTTTCAGGACGTGTTGGTCAAGCGGTGGCACTGAGGGCAAGGGCCTTTGGTTTTGGGGTGATATTCTATGACCCATACCTGCCAGAGGGTGTGGAGAAATCATTGGGGCTCCAGCGCATGGCCACTTTACAGGACCTGCTCATCCATTCAGACTGCGTTTCCCTTCACTGCAGCCTGAACGAACACAACCACCATCTCATAAACGACTTCACTATCAAACAGGTGCTTTTTACACCATGCCGTTTGACGCGATGCGACAAGATGTAATCACAAACATCCTCTTTTAGTTTCTAAAATGCATCCGATTTGGTCATGCAGCCCATGTTTGGCCACTTTTCATTATCTTAACTTCATCATAACGTGGTGTTACGTTTGCGCGTTAGATGCGGCAGGGTGCGTTCTTGGTGAACACTGCCCGAGGGGGACTGGTGGATGAAAAGGCTCTAGCCCAGGCACTGAAAGAGGGCAGAATACGTGGAGCAGCTCTGGACGTCCATGAAACCGAGCCATTTAGGTGAGTCCCGAGTGTGTGTTTTGGCTTAGTGAGTGCACAAGCATGACGGCATTAAATACGTTAGCTTTCCGGTCTGTTATATCAGCAGGCTACCCAAATATGACATTGACAAATGGGCTAAGTGAAATTTGACTTCTCCAAGCCAGGTTGTTGTCAAAATTATCTAACTGCAAGTAATGATTATTCTGTGAGGACAGCAGTGGTTTTTAGTGGAGTCGGTGTCATGGCAAGATGGATGTGTGGGCTTTGGGCATTTTTCCTGCTGGATGTACTGATCATTTTGGCACCTGAAAATTGTGGCTTTGCCTTTCCCATCAACCACAGATCCAGTATCAAATGTTCCAACTGTGGTTTTTTATGTACCTGCTTAAGATTATTATCCCCTGAACCACAAGGACCTCAGAAGTGGTCCTAGCAGTCTGTTCATTGTCATTAGGCTACACGCGCGTAGTTGTACAACAGTTATGCTTGCGCGTTCAAAGCAGCTATTGGTTCACGCTGTAGAGGACATTACCTCGGTGATTAAACACAGCAAGGTTTAAACAAAAGGTCAGTGTTTAAAATTCAGGCCATCATCATGGGTAGATGCTTCATCTTGTGCTTATAGCTGATTTAAATTGAAAATGCTTTGGCAGTGTCAAATCTTCATCGTCATCTTTTGGTCACATTCTTTGTTGTCATGGCTATTGGATTTGTGGAGTATGGGGATTTGGGAACAGGGAGCACAGGCGCAAGTATGCCACTTACCGGATAGCAGTTAAGAACAGTCGTGGTTACGACGACGCAGGATATGGACTGGAAAGCCCTCGCTCTGGCATCTGTGTGAATCTGTCGCAAGGATTTGATCTTTGGTCATCATGCAGGTGTGGATGAGTCAGTTTGTATTTTCCTGTCTTGGGTTCCCAAAAAGACAGAGAAATTCATGCCCCATATAACTTTGACCAACTGACTGATTCTCATCATCACTCTCTGATGCCACCACATCTGCCCATGCTTCTTCAGTGGGGGAACCCATATGCTCGGTCCGTACTGCCGTGAGGTCCGATTTGCTGCTGTCATGGTGATGCATAATGGACGGGGACGTTTAACACTTGGCCAGTGGTGCATTGTTGTGTTTCCAGCAACTACTGTTGTATTGAACATGGTACATTTTGTATAGTGCTCAACTTTGTTCTGATTTTTTTCGTTGCTCCCCTTTTCTCTTATAGTTTCTCACAGGGGCCTTTAAAGGATGCTCCTAATCTGATCTGCACCCCCCATACATCCTGGTACAGTGAACAGGCCTCCATTGAAGCGAGAGAGGAAGCCGCACGGGAAGTACGCAGAGCAATCACAGGTTGGGAACGTTCTTTCCCTCAAAAGTCTTCATGACGGTTGTTTTCTGTAGTGATTCAGACATGCCTTATGGACATGGCTCTCGTTTGTGCAGGACGTATTCCAGACAGTCTGAAGAACTGTGTGAATAAGGAGTATCTAATGGCAGCCTCTCAGTGGCCCTCCATGGAGGCGGCTACTGTACATTCTGAGCTCAACGGAGCTGGACCTTACAGGTGAAAGGTTTTTACCATCCAAGGACTGTAAAAAGAGAAGTCAGAGTATTTTTAAACTGAGTACTTAGCCATGGGTGCTTACATAATGTTAAATAAGGCAAACACAAAAACCTTAGAGGCGAAAAAATTAACCAGCGTCCGGTTGGCTAATGGCTTTTGAATAAGCGCTGAAACCCTCATCACAAAAAACTCTGTAACAACGCCCTAACTTCATGTTCCTTTTTTCACAGGTTTCCTGCAGGTCTGATTGGTGTAGCCCCAGGGGCTCTGCCCGGTGCTGGGGCAGGAGTAGAGGGAATTGTGGCGGGAGCACTGCCTATAGCGCATCCCCTTGCCCCGGTCTCACACCCGCCACACGCCCCCTCGCCCGGGCAGCCAACTAAGGCAGAGGCTGACAGAGACATCCCTTCAGACCAATAGCATCCCAACGCATTCCATCGTTGCCCCAGCGATGCCCTTTCTTGTTTTGTAGGGCTGAACCCATGCCTGGTTTTGATGTAACCCTTCCCAGGACAACCCAGTCAAACAGAACACGCGTCAAGAAGTGACCCACTCAGAAACATTTCCCAGCAACCTTCCAGCCTTCCTTGTCCATCCGTTTTGTTTTTTTTTTGTTTTTTTTTCCCCCCCACCTGTGCAGTAAGCAATAACTCTTCTCAAGGATTCACAATTGGGTTGTTTTTGTTAGGATTTTGAAACCCTTTTTATTTTGTGCATTTTTAAAAGAATCTGTACTAGTTGCAGCTTGTTTGAGTAGTGTCTCTTCTTCCTGACCTCTTTCTGTCCAGCTGTTTTAACAGTATATCGGAACGCATGAACGTTTTGGTTTTTTTCTTTCCCACCCTGCCCTCCTTTTATCTTACGTTTAAACCTCAATGCAAAGTGGAAAAAGCTGGCTTAAGTCTTGGATTTTTCAGCCACAGTTACAAAGGATTGGTTACATCTGCCACGTCTAAGCACAGCTTGATTAGCACGGTGATCTGCCTGTGGATAACAGTAACTTGGTCTGGGTGACTGGTTTTAGTTTGCCACCTGACTTTATGTTAAGGACATCCTGTACAGCTCTGTCCATCTGCTCCTCACAGTAGATGATTGCTCAACATGTTTTTGCTCTCAAGTATCTGTATGGTCATACTTTTGTATCAGTAATGTTTGAATGAAGGAGGCATAGGTCTCTGAGCGTCACAAACACCACTTGTGTACATCCAGTTCATGCTTTCATGGTCACAGGTCTTACTTCCATGTAAGCTGCTTGATTGAAATCGATGGACATTGCTGTAGGACATGGGCTCTGCATCTGTGTTCGACACTGAACGTGACCATGGTCTATGGTTCTCTGATTAACACCGCGAATGGGAAATTCTCAGTTACTGATTTGTCTGTACTAAAGCTGATCTGTCATTCATTTCAATTTGATGAAGAATGGGGAAGGAAATGGAAGTACACTTTTGCCATTTAAATGTTTCTACAGGTTGGATTTTCACTCAACTTGAATACTACCAGTGTATCATAACGTTGATTGATCTTTTTTTATTTTTATTTTTCTTTTGTAACTTTTGTGTATGGCAGCAGAAACCCCTACTTTTATTTCGATGTACCCCTGTCTTCAGCACTACACCTGTTATATACTTCCCTTCTGTGCCTCCCTGGGTGGTTCGGTTAACCCTTGTGCGTGATCCTTTTATCTCCCTGTCCTTCCTTTGGCTCCTTCTCGTCTCGTGACATCACTGTGCCAGCACGTCAGGCCTGTGCTCGCCCTGCAGTGCTTTTTCAGAACCCTAACATAAACACAACTGATATGAAGGGTTTGTGTACAGCCCCATGTTTTACGCAAAACAAAAAGTCCAGATTGGGTCTGTTGGGCTATTTTTTCAATGCAGATCGATGGTCTTCTGTAGTAACACGATTCAACCATTAGGTGGCAATGCCAACGTATTTCTTAGTCCTCGTTCTTTTGGCCCCACTTCACCGTGGCCCGAGAATCAATCTAGCGGCAACCGTGCTTTAGGAGAAACCCCTGGGCTTTTATAAAACAGGAATGCGTCTCCCATCTAGACGCACGTTAGCTCTGGTCAGCTGGAGAGCGGATCAGAC